>JAGDQP010032008.1:0-21571 GCA_022664845.1 Lepisma saccharinum
ATCCGGATAAGCGGATAATCAAACAATTATCTATGGAACAGATAATCCATGAATTATAGTGGATCGAGGGAACATGCTACACATTTTGTTCTAGGAGACATTGTGCACTTGTGCAGTAATTAAAAGAAATAGAATAGCAAATTTTTGCACAAAAATATGTTGAACATTGATGCTCATACTGACGGAAGTAGGGGGGACCCGTCTAAAGCGGTCCTCCGGGGTAAAGCGGACCCCATACTGTATCTTCCAAACTAGTGCTGATCGCTGGCTATAGCAAACCGTAGTAAGATTCCCAACACCAGACAGTTGTAGCAATTGCAGTGATCGGACGTTAACAACGGCTGAGATAATGAAGAAAAATCACGTTTTGCAGGATCTTGATCTAAGGTAAGCCCTTTACCATATCTAAACATGCTCGAATAATATAGCTGTTATATGATTAAAACTATTTTTATTTTCACGGTAAGGGATCGAACATCATATATGTGTAGCAATCACGAGAGTGACAAATGATAACATGCTGTGCTGCAGTGTTTTTCAACAAAAAATGTAAATGTGGCAAAACGGTCCCCTCTCAAATGGGCTCATGAAGCATATGCAGGACTTGAGGACGTTGATTGTAAGGCGTTCATATGTGACTTTTGTGTGTAACAGCGCTAAATAGGCGTTTTTTTATTTGTCTGTTCAATAGATACTGTACTTTCAAAAGGTTCAAAGCTACAGCTGCATTGATAAAACATTATGAACACTTTTCTTTTTCATTTTTTGTATAATCACTTGGTCAGATTTGATTAGCACTTTTGCACTGTTTGGCTACTGCATTAATAGTATGCTAATTATATTCATTAATTTTACAGTATAATTGAAATAACTCTAGAGATATAATTGCTTTTTGTCATGGGACCGCTTTACTCATGTACCCGGGGTAAAGTGGTCATTTTGTACCTAGCTACAAAAACTATAATTTATAAAACATAAAAATGTTGTTTGGCCTCCAATTTCACATAAAGAAGATTATAATATCCCCACAACATGCCGACAAAATCCTAACCCAGAAATAAAAAAAATGTACGAGATATAGCCAAACAATCCTTAAGGTGACCACTTTACTCGGGTCTCCCCTACATCAAACTAATTGTATACACAACAGATATATTAACTGTTTCTATCAGGCATGTTTTCGGGGGCTTTGTCCTCCGGAGGGTTTCCAACTGCCCTCCCGAAAGAATCAGTGTTAATACTTGTTAACAGTATGTTAACACTGAAATACGTAAATAATAGTATATTATGTAAATATGATTCATATTATTTTGAGTTTTAATTTTATTTGTGGTCTTTAGGCATCTAAGGCTGAGGCCGTGATAGGTGAGGAGAAAGGATTCGGGAAGGGGTCGGCCAGAGCCTATGTTAAAGGCTACATCCCACATTTGCCTGGTATGAGTAAGAAAAACTCTGGAAAAAACTCAGTCAGGATAGTCGGCCGCTGGGATCGAACCCACGACCTCCCGAATGCTATGCCAACAACGCTCTACCACTAAGATGTTGTTTGTAGGGTAACTAAGGAAGTGCAATATATTGTTAAAGTAACACTAGGGTCTATTGTTATTTTTTATTTTTAGCACATTACATTCAATATATATTGTTTATAAGTTTCGTGAGCTCCTCCGAATAAAATTATCTGGAAGAAACATTGAATATAGACCTATTGGTCTTTAAACTTACATATCAAATCAGGAATCTTACCCAGTTCATCAGTGTAAGATACACACTTATTTGGGGGAAGATGTACATTATAATTAAGATTAATGACAATAATAGTGAAACTTCATGACTACATTTTCTATAATATGACTAAAATACATGAACAACTTTGGATATCTTCCCACAACTTCAGATTGTTAGAATGTCCACCTTGACGACATCTGCTTGAAAGCGCAGATTTCTCTCCCTTCTGTGTAATGGAACATACACCAATTTAATGCAGAAATAACTTTAGGTTTTGTGTGAAATATTCCTAGGTATGTAATAAATCAACCATATTCGAACCACTACTAGGTGAGGCCTTTTCTCGGAGGGAGGACATTCGTTTACTGCTCCAACGCTGACCAGACGGGTTGGAAGAGGAGAACCTAAGCTCCCACTGTGATCGCCACTATCTTTTATTCATAGCAACTCTTCAGTTGCATCAGCATGCTGGGTGGGCACCGTTCCAGACCCACACGCCTTGGAAAAAATCCTTGGCAGCGCCGAGAATCGAACCCGGAACCCCTCAATCCGTAGTCAGCAAAACTATCCGCTAAACCAACGAGGGCGGTCGTATATATATATTACGTATAGCACACATTCTACTGAACACATACCGAGTATACGTAGCGCGTTGTAGTACAGCGTTAGCTTGCGTTCGATAAGTCCTGAGTTCGATATCTGCGTCGGTCATCTTGACTAAAGTTTATCCAGTGGTATTATTAGTCACACAAGGTTAATGCTGAGATGGTACCTTCGAAACTAGGCCCTGGTTGACTTCTATTCTACATTCTCACTCCACCCGTATTTCGGCCTGAGGCTATATATATATATATATATATATATATATAGTTACATAGAGGCCATGAACGACATTCTATTGAGTACGTACGCAGACTACCATTTACAAAATGTCCTTATATGACTATTCTATTTCAAGAAAAATAGTTAAAAAAATGAGTGTCTAACCACAAAACAATGAAAACAGTCTTATTTGATGGAATGTATTTAGGTAGTGGGCATCAAATGCCCTGTTCAAGTGCATTTTCTACACTGTCATGAAATTTAGTCCGATTCTAAGTTGTTTACTGAGTAGAGAAAATTATTTTTAGGCTTTTTTGTTTTTTGGAAGTTCTTGTTTTGTCTCCACGTGACATCCACATCATTTTAGAGGCAATACTGACTAATTCGTTCACACCATACAATTTTCCATTTAGGACCATAGTTATAGAATTACGCTACTGTAGGCATCTTTCCCCGATGGGCATCTTTCCTCAATCCACTCTATAGGAAGAGCGGATTAATACACATTTAAGCGAAAACTATTATACATATAATTATTGAATGAAATTATATTTATGGCCATTTGGCTTAGGACATGAAGGGGAGAGGGAAGATGTGAGAAGGAAGTCAGTCAGTATTTACTTTGAAGGTACCATCCCAGAAAGATCCGGAAGCTTCCGTGCAGGAAGGTTCGGTGCAAAAATTTGAACCCACTTTGATTATTATAAAAGGCTGTAAAACTCTCAGGACGTTCTTACTAATGTAGTAATCATTGGATTTATTAAATGTCTAAATTAAATTAGTAATATGTTTTGAAAATTAGTTTTAATATTTTGAATGTTTGTATTGTCATTGATGATAATTTCGATCTGAGTCTAAATTTATAAGTATAAAATTCTTATAAATGAAACAGTCTATATGAACTAATTGACTCCTTTTATCCTTAGAAAGAAATCAAATTTGTAAAATAAGTAAGTTAATATTCTCCACTTAGAAATTAATTGTCTTAAGGGGCCGTTGAAGTACTACGTAAGCATTTAAGACGGGAGGGGTCGCTTTGCTTATTTTTTCTGACCATAGGGGAGGAGCATCAGAGCAATGTTTGCGTAAGATCCTCTAAAAAACTTGCTAGTCTAGATTTAGAGACTTTTTGCTATGAAATAACGTTAAGAAATTTGACGTGTTTTACATAAGCATAAGGGAAGGGGGCGGGTATCTTTTTTACTTTCAATGGGGAGGGGGTCCACAATGACTAAACTGATACTTCAATGTCCACTAAATCACCATTATATATTATCAATTCTGATTCCAGTTCAACATTTTTAATGCAATATCCATGACTTTTAGAAGGTTTCATCTTTTTACCTTCATTGTGAGAACACTATTAAACAAGTGTAAGAGGGAGAAAATGGGAGATAATGTTTTGTGTGCCTGATAATTATGAAGTTACATTATATACGGAGTATGAAAACGAAAACACACAAATATGGAAAAAAATATATACCACCTCAAAAAGTCCGGTAATTGACCACAGAGTGTCATAGATGCATAATTTTGGCACTTAAACCCCTTGATCTCTCTTCAATAGACTGAATGATACTGAAATATTTGGGCGCTTCCCCCTTCTCTCTCTCTCCCTCTCTCTCTCTGACCGTATTTAATTGGATAAAACTTAAGCATGCTATCCAGAATTAATTTATGTGAAGACATTTCTAAGACATGTACATGTTCCCTTCGTAAGGATTGATCAATTTTCTTGATCTGTTATAAATCTATTCTATCAAAACGGTACGTTTACTACTGAACAGGTTGCTAGTGTTGGGAAACTTTAATAACGTTATACTGTAATAATGTAGCAACTAATTATTTATTTTAACTTTCCTCTTTTACTAGTTTATCAATAAACAACATTCACCAGTAATTTATTGCACCGAAAATTCCTATGCCTAATGAGACAGGAAAACTCTCAGCAATAGTCGGCTTTTAGTTTGGAACCTAGGACATTCGGAGAGCAAAGTATTGTAAATATAAAAATAACTGTTAAACTAGACTTCAATGCTCTATCCCTAGAAACAGGACATGCTATTGATTGTCTTGTCAAAGGAAAATAGTTTGGATTGTCTTGAACATTCTCCTTAGCTCCCAGGAAGTTTGAGAAGTGGAAACAAATAGCTTTTATTAATCTCAAAACTATTTTCTTCAATAGCGTGTCAAACTAACTGTAATTGATTTCCGACAAAGTACTCGCAGATGTTCATTTGGCTCTAAATTCTTTCTGGGAAAACACTTCCATTTTTTAATCTGATTGTGTGCATGCCGAAAATAAGGTGTTCTAAAATATTTAGAAATGTCGAGTTCCTAAGAATATAGCGGCAAGTCCAACTGAAGCGCGACGAACCCAAGTACAAAGGAATGTGTCACTGCTGATATATATAGAAGAAATATATCCATATTTCTGTTTGTGGTGCAACTAGTTATCCTTCGTTTTGATTAGTGTGAAGACTGGAAAGAGAGTAACGATGCCTCAACGCAATGTTTGGAGACATTTTGAGAAGATATCAAGTGATATTGCGAAATGTAAATTTTTGGACGAACGACAAATGTCGCATGTATAAAAAGGTATCTGAACTCGCGAGTTGCGACAACATTTGTCATCGACGACACAGCGACAAATGTCATATGCATATGCCCGTGCGCACTTCGTTTCTCTGGGCAATTTTTGAAATACTTGTGTAAACTACACAATATTAATACCGTGCTTATATTCAACATTCCATATTTTGTGCTTGCCAGATTGTGCAACTTTCGGACATATAAATTTTTTCATCGCCTATTTTCTATGAATCTGAGTGTACACAGCGATGAAATAAAAAATGTTGTTCGTAGCTTGGTTGGTAAAAGCAATATGATACCAGCCTTACCATCCACACGAGCATAGCATATGTGTTTTATCCTCGTTTTTAACTTGTGTTTTAGCGACCAAACCTAACTTCGGTCAGAAATAGTGCAAAAAGTGTTCAAACAGTAATAGGAAGTGATAATGCATTCAAGGAAGGAATAAATTATAGAAAGCATTGCGCGTTATACATGTTGCTCCACTTTTGCAAAAGCAAGACGAATACATTTTATTTAATACCAGTTTTCGTCTTACATGGAAAGAAAAAAAATATGTATTAGATTGTAGCAAATACATTTCATACTTAACAGGCAATCTATTTCCTCTGAGGAACTGAAAGGTTCTATGTAAAAGTGATCCACCCCTTCATTAGTGAAATTGAGATCCTCGCATTCCCAACCAGTTGCGTTCCGGGACAAATACACATTTCTCCCTACCTCCAGGGCTTCAGAAAAGACTTGATTCTAAATAGTTTGAAATCCACTCACACTTTAAGTGAAATACAGTTTAAGTTGTAGGAACACAATTATTTACATATAAATTAATATTATCATAATTAGTGCTGACGGAATCGGCAAGTCCTTCAAGGCAGACTTAGCCCTCTCCGTTCATCCTGATCTTGCTCTTTCATTTTCGTCTCAACATACGATTTATCTTCCTTAACATTGCCAAGCAGTTGGATTCTTCTTCTTCTTCTTCTCTTTTCCTCAACCGTACCTTAGTATATAATCTCTGCTCAGTCAAAGTCCAAATCAATTTATCTTTCTCTTCTTGGTTGTTTCCAGCATTGTTTGTTTCTCGGTTCATTTCACATCTTTTTTTTATGTTATTCGCATCAACTTTATCATTAACCTGTAGGCAACTTTGGCTCAGGCCGGGATAGGGTGGGGAAAGGACGTGGGAATGAAGTCGACCAGGACTTAAGTTGAAACTACCATACCGATATTTCTCTGGTTTGACTGATTAACGAAGAAGAGAAACGATAAAAAGTTTATTTGTTTGGAGACCTTGAATTTTCCAGAAAAATATAGAAAGTTGGAAACTTTTACCATCGTCATGTACTATAATGGCATTTAAGAATGTGCCCAGTTTCAGTCAGATGTTTACTTAGTCTATGAATTAAAAATAAACAATAAGTAGAGACCCTGGATCTTGAGTAAACATTAACTTCATTCTTGAGTAAAAGTCACTAAAATTCTTGAGTGCTAATGCCAAAATTCTAGAGTTCACGGTCAAAATTCTACGGTGTTTTAAGTGAAATTAGCAAATTTATGAGTAGAAATAAACAAGTGAGACGGAATCCAGTCGGGGACTGTGCACATAAGCTACCTCCAGGCTTCAGCAGTGAACATCCTATTTATATGATCAATGTTGCGTTCGAAAAATTGTGGCGAGACCTTTTCAAAGACACATCAACTAATTTCCTATCCCAGTCGCTCTAAAGTTAAAAATCCCCCCTCCGAATCTCGGCAACCGTCCCTGCTGGAGAAATGATTCGGGTTTGAGTCCGTGTTGCCGAGACCTTTCCAGCGATATCTCAACCGCTTTCTTAGCCCTAGTACTTTCAAAGTTCCAAATTTCCGCATCTTACACTCTGAATCCTCAAGTGCAAACTAGATGGATGATATGGGTTTAAACTCGTATTATTGAGATTTTTTTCAACTACCTTCCTAGCCCAGTCGTTCCAAAATTGAAATCTCCCCCGAATCTCGGGAACCGCCCTGCAATTTGGAGAAATGATTCGGGTTTGCCGAGAACTTTCCAAAGACATCTCAACCACTTTTCTAGCCCTAGCAGTTCTAAAATTGATAATCCCTCCATCAAACTCGGGATCCGGTCCTGCAATCTGGATGAATGATACAACTTCGAATTCGTGTTGCCGAGGTCTTTCCAATGACACCTCAACCACTTTACTAGCCCTAGTAATTTCAAAGTTTAACCCCCCCCAGAAACTTGGAAACCGCTCCTGCAATCTGGATGAACGATACGCGTTTGAACACGTGTTGCCGAGACCTTTCCAACGGCGCCTCAATCACCTTCCTAGCCCTACTTGTTCCAAAAATATAAATTGTGCCCGCTATTTCTGGGACCAACCCGATCTCTGAAACCGCCCCTGCGATCTGGATGAATGATACGGGTTTAACTCGTGTTGTCGAGACCTTTTAAAGAACAACTCAACCACTTTCCTAGCCCTAGTAATTCCAAAGTTAAAAATTCCCCTTTCGAAACTCGGGATTCGTCCCTGCAATCTGGATCAATGATACGGGTTTAAAGTTTGAACCCGTCCTTCCGAGACCTTTCCAATCAATGACACCTCAATTACCGTCCTAGCCCTAGCAGTTCCAAAGATATAAGTTGCGCCCCCTATCTCTGGGACCGCCCCTGCAATCTTGATGATTGATACTTGTTTGAACTCGTGTTACCGAGCCGAGACCTTTCCAACGCCACCTCAAACATCTTTCTAGCCATATTTTTGACAACGCCCCTATCTCTGGCACCTCTTATGCAATCTGGATAAATTATACGGGTTTGAGCTAGTCTCACCGAGACATTTTCAACATATTTCCAGCCCTAGTATTTTCTAAGTTGAAAGTTGTCGACAGACGGACAGAGCAGGCTCATAAGGCTTCATAGCATTAGCTGCTGAAGCCTAAAAGTACAAGTAATATTCTGCTTTAAAAATATTTAACAAATTGTTATTGGAAGATGATTTTGCACTAATATAAAAATTGAGGTCTACATTACCCGAACTTCTTTTCTCTAAAACTTTCATCTTTTATCGGACAACTATTCGGATATCCTTTTGTTCGTTTTTTGTATAATCGAATAAACGGATACCCGTTTGTTTGTTTTTCGGATAATCGATTAACCAGATATCCGTGTCTCCGTTGCTCGAATAATCGATTAATTGGATATCCGTTTCTCCGTTGTTCGGATATCCGATTATTCGGATTCTAATAATAAAATTATCCGGATAATTATTCGAACAATATTCGGGTGAATAAATTATCCGTATAGTTTTGACAGCCATAGATAGCATTTGACCGAGATATGTGGAAAGAAAGAGGAAGGCCTTCATCCAGCAGTGGATAAAAATGGATGATTATTATTATTACGCAAATATATTTTTATTAAAAAATCTCATTCGGCAGAGGATACAGTCGCGGTTAAAGAGGGAAAGATCAGTTAAATTGTAGACAAATCCGAAAAGTATTGACAAAATTTGTCAAAATCGAGCTGTTCTGGAGACTGTTTACATACAAATTTTATTTATTTTCAAATTCATTTTATTTTACTTTAATTAAATAAACTCACGAAAATACACTTAAAATTCATCGATCAAGTAATATATTCCTTCCTATGTGACAGAATGTAAAATATACATCTGAAGTGTTCAGGGAAAGAAGATAATATGTATTTTTTTAAATGAGTTCTAACTTGTAACGAGTATTACACAATGACAGTTAACCGCTCAGAAAGTTTCAATCCAAAAGCTCAAATATTCACCAAGTTATAGCGGTTTTAAAAATGTTAAATACATAGGAGTAAATGGGAGAGTTGGATTTCAAAATACGTTTTACGAGAAATCAGCTTTCATGTACATTCCTCCTTCTTTCCCTGTACGCTGCAACGTTTAAAACTACTGAGCTCTCTTCTATGTTGCCACTAAAGTCAGTCATCACGACTGACTACTAAGAAGCGCTCCTTTTTCAACAAGCGCTCTTAGCACAATTCGCTCTGAAACCGAACATGATTTATAATTAAAACTAATTAAAGTATAAACCAATATATGTTTTGTAAACATACTGTAGAGAAAAGCTTTAGTCACTTTTAAATTATAAAAAAATGCACTTCGAAAAAGAAACTGAAAAAGGCGCATACATTAAAGACGAGTCTTAGTAAAGCAATTATGGATAAAATAGAACCATGCTTCAAATTATATTGATACTTGACGTTTTATTTCGTATTGCGAAACATCAAAATAGTCTAGAACTATTTTCTGGATTAATGTTTCCGTAAGTCACTTTACTGGTAATTGCATTGAAACATTTGAACATAATTTTATAGTTTTTCGATATAATGAAATATATTTTAAAATTAAAAACTTTTCTGCTAAATGAGCTACCGCGTTGCCAAGTGGGTAATGCTTTTTCTTTAGGTGCGGAAAGACTCAGGTTCAAACCCTGGTGGGTGCTCCGTTGAATATGGTGATACGGATCCCACTTTAATATGTAGGTCCCGTCCTTTGTAGCCTAAGGGATCGATGAGTATGTTATTAATAACTAATAATTAAAAATAATTATCGTTGGAAAATAGGATATCTTGCACTCGATCTTGGGGCCTCCTATTGCATATGTACATTCATGAAAACATGCTTTAATTAATATATGATAAGGGATGTATTATAGTTTCTCCAAGTTCATCTTTATTTAACAACTGGAGCACACAATAGACACGAGTGTTATCTCTGATTTTAAAAGAAAAGCAGCATGGGGACCTGATAACTCCGGGTCCCCGGTGCAACACACAGATTGCACCGCCGGTTTTTAGGGCACTGTTGATAATGATAAGGACGTGAAGTAGTATCTAATTAAAAACATACATCCTGAAGATCACGGACAAAATTTGTCGCGAGGACTTACTGACATTTTTGCCACGGATACACATATTTTGCAAAGTATAATTGATTGAGGACTTTTATCATGGAATATCTGAATTTAGAACAAATAGTTGTCTTGGCTGGTCAAACTGTAGACTCTTAATTGCTTTACCAAAGGAATAGCAACACTCGAAACTTTCTGTCTTGCTTTCTCTCAAGCGCCGACGCAATTTTTATTCCCTATCTCCTCCATAAAATTAGGAACAGACTCATAATTTTACGTGTTAGTGTTTGACACCTTTGCCATCACCTTTGTAAAATTTCAATAAGGTCGGTTATAATATGGCGGGAAGCAACTAGTCACTTTTCATGGAATTATGCAAGACTTTCAAATAATTGACAGACTCTTTAATCATAATTTCCAGGATCCTCTACATTTTCTAAGTAAATTCCCAAAATTTCTCTCAAAATCAGACGTGAAAAAACGAGGACAGAACGGAAATTATTTACTTCACTGACGTGCTTATTTTCTGTCCTCAGAATCGTTTACTGACAAAAATATTAATAGGTCTACTCTGTTGCTGAGTGCCTCCATTTTTAAATTGCTGGAGATTCGAACCTAATTCCATAAAATGATCTTTGTAATTACACGCTGCTTAATAATTATAATATTATATAGTACCCGTGTTTACTAGAAATTATATGAAATATTCTCTAATTTTCGCGGGAAATAAAGGAAACTATATTATATTACTTACAGTATATAAGAATTTTAAGTAGCAGTTAGGGTTTTTTCTACTACGTTCATTAAGAATTTTATGAGTGCAATATATGATGTTTTTCAATATAACCAAGTCTTTCTTGTAGTCATATCTATTTATTTATTAGATGTTTGCAATATCTCTATGAATATGGTTATAAAGCCGATTTTTTTATAGGAAGAAGGAAAAAATGACTTTAATTACGTAAAATAGCCTCCTATGACGTTAAATGCTACATAAAGAAATTCATTCCTCTCTAACTTCGAGTTTTAGAATTCGAAGCTCCGGCAGTAGACAAAAGAAGAAAAATAATTATGGAAACAGCATAGTTGTTAAAGAAGCACCTGTTGCGTTGAGCTCTTGAAGCAATTTATGATATAATTTATCCAAAACAACACAAATACATATAATCTGAATCATGTCTCGCTTTTCACCTTCGTTTAGACATGCAAAAATATAAGTAAGTACTGTATTTAAAACATTGCAATTCAAAATAATATAACGTGTAAAATAAAGTATCTGGCATTGTATAAATACGAAATTTTAAAACTGTTACATAAAAAAAATCAATTGAATGTGAAAATAATGGAACTAATACTAGTAGTATAAACGTCTCTTACCTTATCCCGAGAGAAATTTGAGAAGGAGAGATGTTTCGATGCTGCGATCCGTTTGTCTTCTTTCCAGCTCCTGACTCCCCTCCATTCTCTGCCAAGAGATGAATGACGGGTAACGCCTAAAGGCGTTCCTCCTCGAATTTGCCATCCAATCACACACCGCAGTGAACGCCCCACAAATTGATCCATCCCTTTATCCTACAAGAAATGCAATTTCTACCATAAACCATACACATTTTTGATATTGAAAAGTTGGTTATATACTTATCTTTTATATGTTAACTTTTTTTGAAAGTAAAATTAATAAAGTGTTGGAAACTACACTAGTATTTAATAACATCACATTTCAAGTTATGGATGTGTGTTTTTCAAGACAATGAGATGGTCATTAGAAATGTTGCACCGAATCTAGAGTAGTTCCCAGATGTATAAACGTATGAAGCTTTGTTCTATGTTTGTTCATTATTATTCTCTCCAATTAGACTACCATGAAGCTATAAAGAACATAGCATTGCATGCTGCTTATAATACTTGGATTTGCATATGAAACGATTTCTTAAATTTGCTTTCCATGTAGCATTGAAATTGTTACGCTTATAGGAAGAAGTAACCTATATAGGATTAATTAGTGCCACCCATATTATGATATTAGAAACGTATGGAACTAACTACCACGAAAAATTGGAACAGAGAAGAAGTTAAGTAAAACCCAGTTTTGAAGAATCGTGTAAGTTCTACCACTTTAATACTACTTTGAAATCGTAAAATAAAATCGGGGTAATTACTAAACTGTACTTAGACTACTATTTCTCAATAAGATAAGATAAAATGAATTTTATGGGCGGTAACAGCACTATGGCTTACGCCCGTCCCGAACTATTTCTCAATATGTATACAATATATCTCAATATTCGGCAAATGAGTGCTTAAGTTAATTTCTCTGTCTCAAAAGCATGTTTTGATCCTCTCAAAGAGATAATAAGAATTAACTTGTCTTCTTTATTATGACCATCTCTATAAATTGCACGTTTCGTTATATGGTGCTGAGCTCTGCAACATGTGCAGTGGTAAACTTTATTCCCAAGTTGATTTAATATCTTGCACTCCAAATTTCGAAAATAACACAATTTGGAAATGAAACAAATGCATTCAGCTCCGTTTCTTCCATAAGCGTTCCCTTCATAAGAGACTATTCAAGTATTACGTACGCAATTGTTTTAGAAAGAAGATTTGATCACTTTTCTAATCTTTATATTATTCATAGGACATAATAACAGCAGAATGTAATAGAGAAAACATTTTTTCTCATTCAGCGTTAAAAACTGATGAAGAAAATTTCGACCAAATCAAATTTATTCAACGTACCTTACACTTATAAAATTACGTACTCGCCAAATCATTTAAGATTGATAAAATTTCAACACAATATTGTAATCAAATGTATGTTTGCGCCTAATGTACGAAGCAAACGGCTAGATATTGAGTAGTTATTAAAAAATCACCAAGTTGGAAGTTTCAGAAGTTAGGTTTTGATACAAGACAGGTCAATTTTCGGTGAAAACCCAGTGCTAGAGGAAAGCAATTGGTGTATACTTCCACCGATATTCATACTATTTGTTTTATATAAAAAGGTAGGTTCTTATAGTGGAATCTGAAATATATCGACGTAAAAATCAGGAAAACTTATTTGAGGACTCAATGATGATAATGATTTCACGACAAATTGAAACGTACTTTCCCAACCACCGGATATATAAAAGAAGAAAAAACATAACCTTTCTAAAATAATCTATTTGTAATATTTGACTTCCCTGATTTTGCGTATGTAATTTTCGCTTCTGTAATTATATTGAAACCTTTTCGTATGTATGGCCTTTACACAATCTTAACGCTGCATGGCGTCACATGACATTAGGTGAACGAGATTTGTAGACAAATTCGGAAGTCTTTATCCAGCACTGGACAGAAAATTGCTATATCTTTGTCTTAAATTCCAAATTTTGAGGTTTCCCAGTATGCCGTAAAATTTATTTGAAATCTTGTTGGCATTATGAAAGTATAAACTGAGGTCGAAATCGTCGAAGAAAACGTCGTACGAAATGTATCTGCTTAAACTTACACATTGTGTTTGTGAGCTAATACAGGAAAAATTCAAACAATATTATCTTCCTTATTTGAAACATGCCCTCGTCAAGCTTTAAGATACAAAACAACAACAAAACGAACAAACATTAGGCTTGAACTGTGAACAGTTTTACGAGACATTCCAGAAAAAATCTAGGTAACCTTAGCTGCTTGTAAATTTCCAGTAAATTGGCTAATAAAAGACAGCCATAATTCCGTTCTCACGCATACTGGCAGGAAAAAATGAGGGAAACCTACAGCGACATTGGAATAGGTGTTGTTCAGTTAGAAAACCAACTTCTTACCGATCGGAATCCCTATTCATTGAGACAATTTCTCATTCCTGTGAAAACAAGTGATCTAGATGACAGCAGCAAACACTAGACACTCATTAGACATGTTACGATAAGAAAGCCTTTTATCTTTCTGAGCATGTGCGCAAATCACACTAGAACTGAACACTGACACATTCCAATAAGATGAAAGAAATTACTCAGGTTTTTTTTTTTTTTAGGATTACTGCCGATAACTACAAATACTGACATTTCTATTAAACATTATTGAATAAATCAAGAAATTTCCACAAAATTTTTAACAATGAAAGTCAACGAAATCTCAAATAAATTCTACACTGCAGTGAATTCCCCCCGAATCGAAGAAACCTACGGCAAAATAAATTACAGCTACACTTAAAATTCCTGTTTCGGCCTGAGTCTTAGATGCCTAAAGGCCATAAATAAAATTCAAAATTAAATTTCTTGTTTCTACCAACTCCACAAAATTCCGTTAAAATCTGCAATGTCTCAGGGCATCATTTTGGAATTTAATATTGAATGTCTGTAACGGAAACTGCCGTGTATGGCGGCCACACACACGCGCATGACCGTTCATCTTATGTCTCGTTAAAAGTATAAGCTACAAGTTATTTAACTATATTCTTTTGCATTCTTATGTGTGAATTATTAACACCTTTGTTAAAATGTACATATTATATATCATATTTATAAATTTTGACGCCGAAGCCTATGTAATGTATAAATTTCACAATGAAGTTCGTGTGTTACATCAGTTAAGTTTTGGTTGAGACGCAGAAGAAGGCGGTATATCATCGTAAAAAAATCTGTTTTGTATTGTGTGTGAGAAAGATGAATAAGCGTATGATTATATGAGTTGATTGGACAATTGTAAAGCGAGTTATATCTTTATTGTTACATCCCCAAACTACCCTAGTTGAATCTATAGCTGTAGAGATATCACTAATGCTCCCGGCCTTGATCTTGGAATGATTCGTTGAGCTGAAAGTTAAAATTAAATTAGTAGTTATCAACATACATATAAGGGTAAATTGGGTATTTGCCTGCCTATTTGAATACGGGCCAGCAGGTTATTCTGATCTACTTATTTGAATACGAACCGGGGATGGAATAGGCTATTTTTGGCTCACCTGTTTGAAGATCAACCGAAATCAGAGGATTAAGGAATTCTAACCTACCTGTTTGAAGATCGGTCAGAACAGTAGGAAGAAGAAGATTGATGAAGGAAACGATAGAGGAATAGTGATAACACCTTAACTCAAAGCTGCTTATTTGAAGACTGCTTTGGAGTCGTTCTAGGTCACTTGTTTGAAGACGACCCTGAACTATCTTGAGCCGAAGCCCAAATACAAGTGAAGTTGCTTTGCCCTACGTTGGTTTATATACCCTCTCGGGGATGTTCGTTGATTTCAAACTTTCGAATATTAAGTAAAGTTACTATCACAAAAACACGTATATTGTGGATTATTACCAATACTATGCATCATATTGATTTAATTTTATAACAATAAGACATTCTTTAAATTCAGTCTCTTTGTTGTATATTACTTTGGCGAGAAAGTGTGCTTTTAATAAAATGTTCTTTCGCATACACGTACATGTATTTGCAGATTCTATTGTTTGTGTAAAATATTTAATTCTGAATCGTTGTATGATATATGCGATATTTAAATGCATGAAAACCCTTTTGGGCCTAATTATGTGACAGATAAATAGTGAAAAATTTCATTGTACACATTTAAGATGAATACATATCTTATTTAAGATAGTTATATATACAAACTATGTAAGATAGTTATATATTTTAAGATATAATTCAAATGTGCGTGAGGCACGTGACGTCATATTATGTGTATTTGTAAAACGCATTATCATGAACCTATATAAAAGGGTGCATCGCTCATATATCTTCAGTTCGGCCACCGGATTTGAATGTAACAGTTCGTGTGTATGAGGAATTTAATTTATTTTAAAACCTTTAGGCAACTATGGCTCAGGCCGTATGGATAAGATGGGATGAATTGGTGGAATGAAGAAAGTGAGAGGAAACGGGAGCACCCCAAGAAAAACCACGCACACGGTGTTTGTCCACCACAAAGCTGAATGACATGAGCAGGGATCGATCCAACGACTCATAGCACCAGAGGTGAGCACTCTACCAACTGAGCCACCGCTGTCCCTGTAACAGTTCGCGTTGGAAGCTCTCAGAAACACTAGAGCTCCCAAATAAAAAGAAGCTAGTACCCTGAAAGCCTTGCTTTTCATTTCACTGAAGTAAGTAAATCTGTAGTTAGTACCTTTGTAGGTCTTGCCCTACTGTAATTAAATTGGATTGAATTTATTTAAGGCTTGTAGGCAACTTTTGGCTTAGGCCGAATGGATGATGAATTGGTGGAATGAAGAAAGCGGGTTGAAACGGGAGCACTGCGAAAAAGCGCACGCTCACCACGGTGTTTGTCCACCAGAAAGCCCACATGACATGGAACAGACGACCCTAAGCACCAGAAGTGAGCGCTCTATCACTGTTGCACTATTGAAGCTTCGGGTATATAATATAAGTGCAAGAACAGTTTTGCTATTGTCCCACGAGAACATCTGTTCAGAGGGATTAAAACAAGGTAATGGGTTACCCCATATGAAAGAAAAACTATAGAACAACAGGGACCAACTCAATCCCTGAGAGAAAACATCATCATAGTATATGCAGTGTTGCATAGTATAGCATACATTTACATATTTGGCATCGAGCTTTATGTCCCGATTTTAAGGATGGAAATAGAAGAAATAGAGGCAGTAAACCCTGAAAGTGCACCAGGAACACTGTCAGATGGTGATAATGTCCCTAACCGAAATACTAGGCTAAGAAGAATGAAGAAAATAACTGTTAGGAAAGAAGAAGAAGCAGGCAGTCTTTCATTGCTGCAGAAGCTTTCGGAAAACAAATATGATCAAAACCGGAAATTAGATCAAACTTTTATGCCTTCAAACCAATATTAAGAAGGGGATGCTTCAATATCTTCAAGAATGTCCCTCAAACTTCACGGAAATGAATGATACAATATCAACTAGATGTCCGATTAAAAAATACTGATGATTCAGTGAAATTGATTCAGATGATTCCATGAAATTGATGTAAATTGTAGATTTATGGAAAACAATCGAAGCAGTTCATCATGTGGAAGATGAACAGGAAAGATTTGGGGGAAAGGACGAAGGAATACAATCTGAGATGGTGCCGCAGAATCTAGAGGATTACTGCAGGATGTTAGTAGACAAGGATATTAAGAAGTCACTACTATCTCGCACCGCTATGGTTGAAGATATGGATGATCGAAGAAATGGATGTACCTTAGGAATTTGAATATAATTTAGTTTAAGACTTTTAGGCAACTTTGGCTTCGGCTCTGTACCCAAAGTGTTTGTATACTGCGAAACATGAATTAGGCTAGCAGCGTGATGTCATTTCCAAGGGAGGAATCAAAGAACTCATTTTGTGCGTGGGTTAATGAGCACATTGAAACCCGGAAGAAACATGCAGGTTGCTAGTCTTAAAGACATTATTCAAGTGCCCAAATGGAAGGGCGATGTGAATCATGAGAGTCCAACCATATACCTTGGGGAACTGAGATACTACTTTACAATACTGGGAATAGAAGAAGAAGATCGAATATACATAGTCAACAGAGCAACGGTAAGCAGCGCAGAAGGCTGGTTCCATCTATTTAAGGAAAAAAATCCATAACTACAGGGATTTTGCAATGGATTTCTAAGAAAATATGCAAGTAGAGATACGATTGAAAGCAAGAAAAGAGCGTTGAAGTATCATAGAATAGAATGATTCAATGTAGTAAGTTTGGAGCAAGGTGTAGCTCAATTTATTTATAAACTAATGAGAATCGACCCTAATATAACAGACAAGGAGTTATTTAGAGAAGCAGTAGGCATCCTACCTTATGATCTACGGAAGATGCTGTCATGCACAAACCATAATATTACGGAAGAATTGTTAGACTTCCACGGCAAAGAAGATGGAATCGTATATCCTCCTGGTAATTGTACCCACGTTAAAAATAACAACAGCTTCCAACAACAACCCAGGCCCAATCACAAGATGTGGTGAAAATGTAATAATAACTGTCAAAGATTTACAGAGGATAATAATAAAAAATATTCCAAACAAGATGAGAGGAGGAACTAGAAATGTGAACATGTTAATGTACGCTCCTGAATAGAGCAAGCTAGTTCAACAGGTGGTCACGAATATTACAAGAGTATTGGAGAAAAGACACCAAATATATAACATTCTTTTTTTTTAAATTGGGGTGCCCACCTTCCACCCCTGCCTCTTAGCATGCCTTGCACGGATTAAGTTGTGCACTTTTTGGGGCGTGCAACACGTACATCTTAATTCTCCTTAACCTGGGGCAGGCTTATCCCTATTGATTGTTGGATTGCCGGGATTCCGGCATTCCAAGAATCCCCTGTGTTCCAACTGACGAGACAGCTGGTGTTGCGGGACGGTCTTGGACTAGGCATCCAAGGGTAATCCTGGTCTTGGTTCCTAGTTGGAACTTGTTGCTGGGGGGGAGTCCCTATCTACCTATATACTTTATTTTACAAAAAGAACATACAAACACATTTAGACGACACAGACATAACAGGGCAACACAACACATAACTTGAGTGGCTTCTTCTTCTTTTCTTCTGGTCTTTTCTCTCCTGCAAAGATATAAGAAAAAGGAAGCAAATGATTAGTAGTCTTCTTCTTCTCCCTTTTTGGCTTGTCTCACTAATAATCGCAGGAGGGCTTCTTCTTTCTTTTATTTAGTGACTGTTGTTTCCTCTAGTTGTTAAATTGTTTCATTTCCTTCTTTCATTCACTCTTCACTCACTCACTCACTCACTCATGGGATTGCCTTCTTTTAATGGAGAATAGATGCGGTTTCCGCAGCCACACCCCTTAATATTTTCACTTCACATTCGCACGCACTCACGGTATAGATTTCACCTGGTTCCCATCATCACACATTCACTACTCAACAACAACCATACAGCGTCTGTTGCTGCGGTTCCAGCAACGCACTGATCTGCTACTGGTTTCCAGCAGCCACGCAAATATTCAAATTTATCAAGTCTTTTACCTTGTTCACATATTGTTTTTATTTGTGTTTATGTCAGACGTGTTGTTCTGGTTCGCAGTTGTCTCAATCGTGGACGACGCGGTTGTCGCGGTCGCCACGCACCGGGGGGTTTGGTTGACGCCGTGCCCTGAGACCCCGATCTCCTTCCACAAATCTCTTCCTGTGATATGATGACACTTTTGTCGCTACCTCCCGGAGGGCTTTCTTTTAATTTGCCCGTTCTTTTAATTTGCAGGTGCATGGGCATGGTCGCGGTCGTGATTTGGAGTGCCTCCACCGGAGTGGTTCTGTACGCTCCTGTCAGTCTCAGAAGTAGTTGTCTTTGTGCTCTGTTTATGATCGTTTGTTGTTTCACATCATCCATCTGGTGGCTCCAGACGCTGGCGGCATTTCTTACTATGCATCTGATTATGACGTCATGGTACATCCTTATTATTTTCATAGGTACTTTAAATTCGTTGGTTGCTATATTTACAATTTTATGAGAAACTTTTATTGCATTATTTTTTACTGTATTTATGGGGGATCTAAAATTAAGCTTTTCGTATAAAATTACGCCTAAGTATTTAAATTCCTTTAGTCTTTTGATTGTTGTACCGTTTACTTTTATTATCGGACCTCTGTTGAAGATCATGTTTCCTTTAAATAGAACTTATTTAGTTTTCTCTGCTGATACAGTTAATTTATTATTTTTGCACCATGATGCCATTGTTGTTATTATTTCATTTGCCCTATTTCGGATCTCATTTCTGCTATTTCCTTTGATAACTACCGCCAGGTCATCCGCGTATCCGACGACCCTTTCCAGAAGTTCCATATTATTTAGCACTTCCAGACATGGCTGAAACATTATATCCCAAATAATTGGGCCTAGCACAGATCCGTGGGGGCATCCTTTAGTTGGTGATTTTGCTATGGTGCCTTCAGCCGTGTCTATTTTTATTTGTCTATCCTGAAAGTAATTTGTTAGAATCATCCATACAGATGCATTTATTCCTAAATTATTAAGCTCCTTTAGTACTCCCGGCCACCAAACATTATCAAATGCGCCTGCTATATCAAAGAAAATTCCTGTTACATACTTACAGTCGTCTTGTTTGAGATTATTTATAGAATCACAGATTCCGGTGATCGCATCCTCGGTCGACTTCCCTCGTCGAAAGCCATATTGTAGTATACAGTTTTGTATGTTCTCTCTTTTTTCGTTTATTTTTGATGCTAAAACTTTTTCGAAAATCTTGCTGATAATGTTAAGTAGGCAAATCGGTCTGTACGATTTAGGATTCGACTGAGGTTTATCATCTTCCTTTAGTAGCACCACCAGCTTTGCAATCTTCCACGGTTTAGGGAATTTTCCTTGCCTCAGCCATTCATTATAAAGTCTCGTCAGGTAAGTTGTCCAAATTTCTATAGAATTTTTATATATTTCTCCTTTAATTCCATCTGGACCAGGTGCCTTTTTTGTTTTTATCGCAGTATAGCCTAAGTTCTTGGGTGGCTAATTTGGATTTGTCCAGATTTACCTGGACTATTCGAAACATTTCTGGTTAGGGCTGTCTCATGTGGACATAACACGCTGGGAATTTTTCCGTTGGGATAAATACTGTGCGCCCGTACGCCATCACGAACTGTCTATAGACTTTGTTGAGCTGTAGTGTCTCATTTCTTCTTGCGAAGACTAGTCCTAGTTCTAGTAATTCCTTCGGTTCTGTCGTGGTGGCATTCGAGCGCAGATTTATCCTATCCACTTCCTCAATTACTGAGAAGGTGATTGTTTTCCCATTGGGGTGGATATTTCTTACAATAAGTCTCAGCGCAGCCGATAGCAGCTGTGACTGCTATCCTCAAGTCCTGATAGGAATCCTCAAGTCTTGATAGGATATAGCCGTTGTTCAGACTCTCTTAGAATTTGTTAGGATTGAAAGTAGTTACCTCCTTTACCTCTTCTCTCCTCTGTTCTTTTTCTATCGCCTCGATCTTCTCCATAGATTCTTGCCTCTTTTCTCTCATTTTTTTCTTCTTGTAGAATCTTTGAATCCACTGCTTCCATCCTCTTCTCTTCTTCGTGCTGTTTTCTTCTCCATTTACGTCTCTTTCCTCCGTCACCACATCTCCTCTGTCTCCCTCGTCTAAGCTTTCTTCACTCTGGGTTCCTCCATCACTGTTCTCTCCCTCTGACCACAAGGCTATAGACTACTGTGCTGCAAATTCTCAGACGTGGGTCTCAGTCAGTGGCGTCATTTCAGTTCATGCTTGCGGGGGGGGGGAGATCATTTAGGAAAGAAGACCTTAAATGATATATCGCTTGGCGGATCCCACCTATTTCTAAACGTAGTTTTTTCTTCATACTCTACATATACGTAATCAGTGATTCCGCCAGACCTCCATATCCTCGAGAGCACCCTCACCTTAAAATAATTAAGATCAAAAATTGACAGAAAACGTGCAAAACTCCATTTACACCCTCTCAAATTTGACTTCACCCCCCAAACTGTACGTAATTCACATGCACCTCTTCGCTATTATTATGATATAGCTAGAAACAAGAAACATTCATAACTGATATAAAAAATAAAGAAATTTTAGTTGTTA
>JAGDQP010032009.1:0-21571 GCA_022664845.1 Lepisma saccharinum
GTTGGTGGTGGTGGATTTTAGGGCCGCCAGCAGGAAGCAAATTTGCTATAAAGGTGTATCATCACAAGTAGGTTACAATAAATATGGCAAAGCCTCCCTGTGTTTCAATAAATATCTCATTCCCACGGGTGGTGGGTATGGGAAAAAATCTGCAACATGGAAGCACAGTGTCCTGGAGAGTGGTTACGATAAAGGGGCGTAAGTACCCAAAAACTCGAATTTGGGGGCGCAGCCAGCTACGGGGGCGAGGACCTAAACGAGGTCGAGCGAGCGAGTATATATATATTATACACGTACAAAAAGCTGTGAAATCCGAACAAAAACACCAGAGGTGCAAAAAATGGAATCAAGTTCTTTAGCCCTAAAAAAGTGTGAAATGGGAGACGGATGAGCCAAGTTCCTTGGTGACAGCATGTAACAGGAACAAAGGAACTTGGCGCGAGGTGGCAAGGTTCATGATCCTCAAGCTATAAGGGTGGTGGGGATCATAAAACCCACTACGTCCACCGCCACCAACCCTAAGGCTGTTGCCAGCTCGCGCCAAGTTCTTTTGTTCCTGTTACATGCGGTCACCAAGGAACTTGGCTCATCCGTCTCCCATTTCACACCTTTTTAGGGCTAAATAACTTGGCTCCACTTTTTGCACCTCTGGTGTTTTTGTTCGGATAAATTATACTGGACAACAAATTTTGATAAGTAAATTGTATCTTGAACGAAAGCAGCAAATTTTATGTATTTTTGCGCGCTGAATTCGAAAATGACCGTGAAAGTGTTGAATAGGTTCGCGTTTTCAAGATATCATATGAGTAACCTTTCCACCCAGGACCACCACTGCAATTATACACTAGTGAAATCATGTAAAACTCCTAACATAATCAACCTAGAGTGACGATTCATATATCATTTATTTTTGTAGTGTAAAAAGGGTTCCAACGACACTACTAGCATCGGGCTATGATATATTGCATCGAGAAAATATAAAATTTCCAGGCAAGTTTTTATGGAAAACCC
Organism: Lepisma saccharinum; assembly: GCA_022664845.1. NCBI lineage: Eukaryota > Metazoa > Arthropoda > Insecta > Zygentoma > Lepismatidae > Lepisma > Lepisma saccharinum. Next base: position 1,012 of record JAGDQP010032009.1, read on the forward strand.
CCTTTAGTTCAAATTCCAAACGCCTGGCAGCTACTATAGCAATGATATACTCTATATTACTAAACAATATATCCTATTAGATATAAATAGGTTATGGTAAAAACTTTATTTTATTTTTTATGGGCCAGTCGAGTAACTGTTGATTTCGGCCGGACACGAAGGATTATGTCCCTAGTTAAAAAAAAACCATGACCCTGCCGTGACTCGAACGCGGGGCCTTCGAGTCGTGGACTTAACGCCTCAGACCACACGGCTACTCTGTCGGCAAATAGGTTAAAATAATGCGGACTCGCCTCAGTGTCGTTTCCTGAATTAGAATTTAATTATATTGATAGACTTTTGGCAATTTTGATTCAGGCCCGGATAGGTTAGGGAAAAGGATATGAAGGTAGCTTCCAGTGCGTTATTTAAGGTACCATCTGGCATTCGCCCCCTGAAACTGAAGGAAATCCTGGAAAACCTCAGTCAGAGTGGCTGGTCGTGGGGTCGGAACCTACGTGCCTATTCATTCTGGACCAGACGGAATGGGTCATAGTTGTTTCATCTTGGCCAGTCGTTTACACACTGCTGGTGTAGTGTATCTTATCATTGACCAGCAGAAATCAGCCAGCATAGATGGACTCCACTGATACTTTTATTATAATGTTACTCAAGAGCTGAAATCTACTGGTGGAATCGTTAACAATGTTTGTCACTTATTACAGCAAGATTTTCCGGGAAATGATCAAAATGGGAACGCAGGAAATGATTATTTATAGACATGTTACATCACATTTGTTGATACGCGTTCAACATGTTATCCACCAATTCATTTGCATTTTTAGCTCTATTGTTTCCAAGAACATCTCGCGATATTACCTGAAACTAGACCCAAACTTCTGTTTCTGCTCCCTCGAAAAGTGTATCAAAATGCGCATCTTTCATAAGATTGCTATTTGAGAACCAACAAATATGCTTTTCTTGAAGTTTGCCTCACTGAGTCTAGGGAACTTGTGGAATGCCAAACAGGTATACAGTATTGCCATATAATGATTCAATAATACGTTCATTCCATAGTGTGATCGCCTCTCATTGTCATTTGTTGTTAATTTTGTATGTATTCTTATTTTTTTTCATTATTGCAATCATATTTCTATAATTAACTCTCATTTTTTAAATATATTTTATTCTGTTGTAAATTCTAAGGAATAATAAAGATGGCGGGCAGAGATTCTCAACGCGATCCCCTTTAACATTGGGTATATGGAAAAGCACACATACTTATGTAAATTATGACGTAGCAGCTCGTTCTACTTTCCTTTAAACGGCCATCTTTGGTACCTACAGGAAATGATCCGATTATCACGTGCAAACACCAATACGCACAAACAAGAGCAATGAACTACAATACCCTCGACCATTTCATCATCTCAAAAACCGTATATAAAGGGCCCCGACGAGCCAATAGATCTGCTCTGCACTGCTCTACGCTGCTAGGCTCTGTGCTCTCTTACTGCTCAATTGTTCCGGCCCTCCACGACAACTACAGCAAAGAAGTCTAAAGAAGGAAGTCTTGAAATCGTTATTTTCTCCTCCAAAAGAAGCAGTCAATTTCCATACAGTTTTTAGAAGCCTTTAAGAGAACACAACTTCCAACTTCTTTTCTAAGGTATGTTTCAATGATATTAAACATTAGTGCTTAAATAGTTTCATTGCCTGAACGATGCGTGTGCTCTGTTGATTATTTTAGAATTGAATTTATTTCTACAGTGTGCCGTAACTTAAATGTTAATTAGTCTTTGAGTTGAGAATCTGCGCTTTTTAAGGGAAATGTAAAATTTTCTAATCCATTTTATTCCTAAAGTTAGAATTTAATCCATCCCGAAAGAAACTGTTATTTTAGATCTAATTTCTACTTAACTCTCGTTGAACGTCCCTCTCGTTATTGCGAACGCGCAAACCTTTATCTGAGTTATGCTTAAGTAGACTTCATTTAGCCCCCAAATAACCAAAACGTAAGTCTACATAATTTATGCCCCCGCATAAATAGGGAGATATTTCTCTCTAAATTAAACAGATTAAGACCCCCGAATCGAGACGTTCACAATAGGGATATACGAAATCAGGGAGCAAGTATCTTCTAAGCACGGACCAACCAACTAAAATGATGGTCGTTTTCAGATTCAGCGACATTGAATCACTAAAGAAATGATGATTTCACGTTAGATGCGTTTTGGCTGTTGACCAGTGTTATTACTACAGTAGTAAAATCGTTCTTCATAATTCTGATGCTAAGAAAGAATATTTCTTTTAACAACCATTCCTTATACAGTCACCAAAGCACGCAGGAGCATTATTCACCCCTAAATTGTAAATCTGTAATTGCCTTCAAACTCAAATGTTTACCGAAGTTTCTTCAAATTCAAACTCAAAGTAAAACTCAAACTCGAACTTTCTACTTTCAAACTTAAATATCTACCGTACCGCTGAATTCTCTATCGTAGTTTCCCTTGAGGTAAATAGATTTTTATATTTTGTTCCATCAGAGATATTGGGCCTCCAGTATGCTAAAAATACGAATTTTGAATTTTCAATAATGCATTAAATATTAATGAAACCTTCACATTCTGTATACTTTCAATATACTTCGATATGTAACAGGGTACAAGAAATAACTTTAGTATTCAGCCCTTCCGGAAGAAAAAGCACCATGAAAAAAAGAATTGTTTCTATTTCGACAATCATATTTGCATACAACTTTGATAACGTGTTAGTCTTTTCATGCAGAGGACTACAATTATCAAGCATATGTTATTGTACAGAATGTTTTTGTTTGAATATCCTTTGATAAACCAGTCCCTAGATATTATATTTTCCTTAAAGATCTGCTAAAACAAATTTTGGTAAGCGGTGCAGTGTAAAAATTGCCTTGATCTTGATCACTCTCTATAATGGAGAAACCGAAAGAGATAGAGAAGCGAAACTTTGCATGAAGCAACGACATGTAGGCGGACATCTTCTCATTTATTAGGCAACAACACCCAATGAACAGTGTTGCCAACCCAATATAAACTTATATTATTTTTAATTGAATGGCCTAGATTTGATTTCATAATTGAAATGAGCAATGAAACCAAAGGCGAAAGAGATGACACTCGCAGTTCAGAGTTTCCAAGTTTTCGAGAAATAACGTTAAAGAAGTGTGAAATTTAATGTCTTTTTGCACAAACTGAGTGGCATAAAAAATTCTCTGAGCACGTGAAAAGACTTGTTAGTACTCTTTAAATTGACTCGAAGTTTAGAAGGGTGAGATAAACAGTGTTGCCACAACACAAGAGAAAAAAATGAGTTTGGAAATGGTGTAATAGCTCAGAAAAAGTCATTATTACATTATGATTTTGAAGTTATTCGGCAAGTCAATATGGCATAAAGAACATTGTAATGTTGATTTGAGACCGAGATATCAGGTATTTTATAAAAGCTGAGCATTTTGCGTTGTAAAAGATGGCAACGGTGTTTCAAAATTCCCTGTTTTCCGCTTCGTTTGCGTACACGCGAAAACATAAAAGCTTATCGTTATTTTCCATGTTATTTTCATTCTATTATAATAGAATTCGATGCAAATGTGTGTGTTTTTTCTATGTTACTCACATTGTACAAACGTGATAGTTTGTTTCTTTTATGTAATTAGTGTAGTTTGGCTGTAAAAATAGACGAAATAATGTAAATATTACTCTTATGTTTACTTAGCAAGTAATACATGATCAAAGAAAATGTGGAGAATTGGCTCAGTGGAGAGAATTGGCTCTGTCAGACGGTGAGCGAGGCGCAGTGTTGGCTCCGTGAGTTGGTCAGTGTCAGCGTTTGTACGATTTCGTGAGTGGAAGGAGATCATTTTTGCTTTTCACGGGTACGCAATGACTGATTTTGAATACGGTTTCAAGAATAACAGGAATAAGCAGGAGAGTGTTTTCTCATGCTTATAATGAGTATAGTGGATAATAGTTTTCAATATCGAAAAAGGCAACCACAGATGTTAACTAAGGAAACATGTTGTTAAAGGGAGACCACAATGTTCCATGTTAAATGCAGTTACATAATAAAAAACACAAGTGTTAAGGATTATTTAAGTGGTTTTACACAAAGTGCAAAAGGTTTGTGACAAGCACATATAAAATACAATAGTTTACACGAGTTAAAACATTACAGATTAGTACTAGACCATTACCAGTGAGACCAAGTAGTTTAGATATACATCGTTGGATTCGCACTGTATTTAAATTATCCCCACAGAATGTAATCAGTATAAAAATATGTATTTTTCGGAAATTAATATTTGTGAAAATAAATGAGGCAGTGATTGCGGAAGAAATACTCCGTAAATATCCGATGGCAGTCCCGTATCAGTATGAAAATGAGCAACATGAATTACCTATTGCCATGGCAGACAGACTGCCAACATTAGTGAGATTGTCTATTTGTCCCACCGAACTCCCTGACGATGTTAACAAACAGAACCTCCTGTCTTATGGGCAAGTAATATCAATCAATGATGAACTTTTTAATCAGTAACATAAATATACAATTCGGAATGGTGTCGTAAAGCAATGTCAAGTTATTTTGAAAAAAAGATATCCCCTCGATTATTTACGCGGAAGGATATCGACTAAATGTACATTATACAAATCAACCACCCATGTGTCTGAAATGTAATAGTCCTACGCACAAATTGGTTGAATGTGAACAGAGGGGAGGGGGATTCAATTAAATACCTATGCAGGCGTTGCACAAAATTCCCCACAAGTCATGCAAGCAACACGAAGCGCGGTGAACCTTAATAACAGTTAATAATGTCCCTGATATAAGTGATTTTCAAGCTTTTCCCCTCCCCCGGGCAGCTGGTTGCCGAGGTCAGACATCTCTCATCACTGGCACAATAATGGGTGGACCCGCAACTCCTGTTGAACCTATACAAGTAAACGAGGTACAGTTACGATCAATATCTATCCTCGGAAGTTAAGAAGAAGTAAAACAAGGAGATAAACAAGAACAGGAGAAAGATCAATTTAGCCAAAAGGACCTAGCACAACAGCCTAAAGCAGGACATTCAGTGAAGGTCACTTCACCCGTTATACATAAAGAGAGTTCCCGGCGCGTGGAGACAGTCCCGTCTCCAAATCAAGAAAGTGTACATGTAATGGAGGCAGCAGACCGAGTAAATTTATTCCAACCGCGATTTACCATGGTAAATGAGACTAGTTTACGTATAACAATTCTGTTAGCGGTTCCGAACAGCGCAATAAAGTTTTAAGTGAAGATAATGACAATAGTGTTGGTGAAACAACCAGTATTTTACTGAAGATAATATACGTGAGGATGTCAAGAAAGGGAAGGGAGCTGGAGCTGTGGCCCCTTCCTACAGGAAAATACACTGACTGGTACGGGTGCCTGAGGCTGTGCATTCACAGGAGATGCACACCACATTCGAAACTAAAACGGATCATAAGTTTCTTACGCCACAGTCCCGAAGGCAGGAAAGCATACCTTTGCGTGTTATCGGTGTATCTAAAGATAAACCAAAACGGACAAGTAGTAGAAAAAAGACGCCCGGGACAGACGGATCGAGCTCTAGTGAGATGGACTATTATTAAGTAACGATAGATACTGGATACGTGATTCTGTATTATAATTATTCGTTTGAAGACAGATAGTGCAGTTTTGTGTAAAGATGGCAGTATGGCCTGTGATATGTAATCTTTTAACTGTGTGTATAGTTACTAGTGTAACTATTCGTATGTTTACTTTCAATATAGCAACAGTCAATTTGCAGGGCGCAATGTCCCTAATTAAACAGATCTCGCTCCAAGATTTTTTATGAGAGTATGATATCAGTCTTTATACACAAGAAAATAAGGAAGCAAATTATGAGGGCATGCCTAGGTATAGTTGCCATAATAATCTTACCCCTCAGGGAACGAGCTCAGCTATAATTTATCGCTCGGATATTCAGTATTTTCCACAACAGTATACGGTCGAACGACGTATAATAGTCGAACAGCTAGATAACATAGCACTAACTTCTGTTTACTTGCCATCATACAATAATAATCGTAAACATAGGGATGAATTTTTAACAGGAGGACTAACGCGAACAGTACGCCTCCTGAAAGGGTCGCACACATTGGGAGGCGATTTTAATTCATACACAGAATCAGGGGATGCTACGCATAATTCTAGATCATCGCAAGTATTAAACGACTTTATAAAAGTTTTGAGCTAATAGATGTATGTACCATCTTTTCGAAGGCCGCAGGTTATACCTTTTTTCGACCAGGTTATTCTAGTAGATTGGATAAATTTTATGTACCCCAAGATCTCATTCCTTATATACGTAATGTGCGCTTAGTGGCGTCGCCCATCAGTTATCACCTTATTTTAATAATGACTGTCGATTTAAATAGTGTCAAGTTCTTATATGCTAATTATAGTTGCCATTTTCCGCCTTATATATTGCAAGAAAATATTTTGTACAGAAATTATTGAAACATTGAAGCGAATACTAACAAAACGCCCACAAACCGGATTACTGATTGATTTATGGATAAATTATGTACATCCCCAAATTGTTTATTTTAGTAAACAGTATACAATACAGCGTTATTTAGATGAACACGCACAGATTCAATATTATTCTAGGTTACTGCAAAGAGGTACGATGAGGGTAGAGAAATTCAAATGGAAATTAAGCAATTCAAAGCCATCATATTATCCATTTATAGGAAACGGTACCAGAGGACAATAATTCAGAGTAAACTTAAAACTAGTACTACTGAAGAAGAACTTAATCTAGCGCATGTAAGACAAAAAAACAAAGACACAAGCAAAAACTTATAGCTAAAATAACAGAAGGAGGACAGGTGTATGAAGGACTCGCAGTCAATACTAGATTTTACGAATAGTTTGAACAATTATATAAAGTTATTGAAAATATTGAAACGATCCGGAACTATTTTAAAGACACAGCGAGTATCGAGTCTGATGAGGTCCGACAAGAATTAGAAAGACCCTTTACAGTAGATGAAATAAAACAGGCTATTAATGCGGGAGAAACGCATAAATCAGGAGTTTTCGATCCATTTGGTTATACGATAAATGACAAATTTCAGAATCATATAGCCCCTCTATTAGTAAATATTTTAAATGAATTTCGTCGTACCCTTTATATACCAAACAAGATGAAGCAAGGCATGATGATATTGTTACAAAGAAGCTCATTCAACAGAATATGGGCATTGTAGACCTATTACGCTACTACGTACCGATCAGAAATTACTGACTCGGTGCTTAGCCCAACGTATTAATAAGGTCGTAGATGTGCTATTGAATCCCATGCAACATGGGCATCCAGGAACACCTCCAATAACAACAGCATTAGGGAATGTTCACGAATTTCTCATGCATTATGAAACTAAATCAGACATACCCGCTACCTTGCTGGCTTTAGAGTTTTATAAGACGTATGATTTAATACAAGATGATTATTTGTATCGAACATTAGAACGTTATAAATTTGGTAATTTGTTTATAGGAATGATAAAGGCGTTATACATAGCACGTCAAACTAAAATTAGGATTAATGACACTTTTACACGATTTTTTTACATGAACGTAGGTATTATACATGGTGATCCAATGAATCCCATGCTCTTTAGATTGTGTATCGTGCCCTGTATTAATCATATTCAGAATATGATTATTCTGATGGTACCGATATATGGTACTGCATTAGTCTACAATTCTATCAGGATGACGTACATTGTTTTGTAAAGAGCCCAGAGGCTCTACAAGATATTCAAAAATGTATACAAGAATATGAAACCCAATCTGGTACCTAGTTAAATAAGGAGAAATATCAATTATTATTATGTCCTTTTACACCTCCACAATTATATGAGGTCAATTTCCTATAACAAATCGAATTCCCATTTCAGGGATTACTTGGATGTTTCCGGTCCAGCAAATGTGTCAAGCAAATTATTAAATGTATAGTGCTAAAATCAAACATGTACCAAACATCAATACAGCTAGACCATTAACGCTGTTCATGCGAAATTTATTTTTGAAACAATATGTCATACATTACTCAAGTGCTCCCTGTGCCGACGGCATAAACTAGGATATTACATAGTTCTTTTTTTTGCGTCATCACATATTTAGAGTAGGACCGACGCAGATGAAAATGCCATATGAGTTAGGAGGTATTAATTATTTGGATATATATATAAACAAGCAAGGGCCGTGTTGCTTCATAAAATGTTAATAACACATAAAAAAATATCCAAATACTTTTACGGCCGCCATTCTTGAAGTTTGTACAGTTACGACAGAAATTATAGCCCCATTAACATATATCCTTAGTCGCATATATGTGGACTAATAAAAGAATTAATTCTTGATATAATGTATGCGAGAATTCATCATGACCCCATTGACATAATGACTGTGGAACAACTATATTAATATTTGTTAATTATTGACAAAAAGGTGACAAAATACAAAGAGAATATCCTAATTATAATTGGGCGAATATATGCGGAAATATACATAATAAAGTAATATTATAGAAAATTAAAATGATGTGGTATATAGTCATCAATAATAAATGACCAACTTTAGAAAAAATAAGTAAATATGGAATTATCTCACAAAATAAGTGTCCAGATTGTAAGAGAGAAAGTAATTTTAATCATATGATTCAGGAATGCCCAATGGTATTAAAAACATGGACAATTTTCCAACAAATTCTGGCCAGTATAGTGAGAACTGCAAGTAGAGATATTACGATAGAGAAATATATCAGGTTTCCGGACTATAGATTTTTTTTTCAAAAACTAAAACAAATGCCGTCATCTGGGTCACAGGTATGACATCCCCTTAGACACCGAATTGAGAAACTCGCAGATTATATGTTATTCGAGTCGGTAATGTAAAATGTAAAATTTGTTTCTCTCAATCACCTACCCTTTCCAAGATATGGCGGCTCTTTTGGTCCCAGAACTATGAAAGCCTCAAATTTTCACGGTGATTCCAAACTTATTTTTACCTATTCTCGCTTTCAAAATATGACAGATTGAATTGACAAGCTCGCAGTATTCGTGATTCGTGAAATTCACTTCCCAAAACTATGAAACTGCAAAATGCGTGTTTATATTGGAATAATATAATGTTTGAAACAAAAATCACATTGGCTAATATATAGCCTCTGTGCATTGCATTCGCTAGTTATTACGAAATTAAATTTGTATGTACTCAAGTTGCTATATAAATAATTTTACTGTATGCGAATTCAAAACCGAAATTGTACGTACTCAGTGAAGAATAAAGACAATTAGAGAATACAAATTGCTATTAGCATAATTCTATAGTATGGGAAAGAGGTCAGATTGCACAAGGCTTCCACTTTAGATTAATTGATAAACTCGCATTATTCGTGCTTGGTGAAATTTACTTCCTCGAACTATGAAACTGCAGATTGCGTGTTTGAAAACAAAAATTGTATCTGTTCTGTTCATTGCATTCGCTAATTATTAGAGAATGAAATTTGTATGTACTCAAGTTGTTATATGCATAATTCTACAGTATGTGAAATTTAAAATTCAAAATTGTGTTTGCTGCTGTACGTCCTCGCTAAAATACAAAGAATGAAATGTACCCTTAAGACAATTTTCACTCAAGTTGCTATTATTGTGACTCTACAATATGGGAATTTAAAATTGAAATTACACAAGGCTTCCACTGTAACTGAACACGTCTCGTGCCAAATACACAAATTCTTGAATGCGTTTATTATTACATAGCTGTCACTAGACTGCAGGAAGCAAGGTAATTGTAATAATTACTACATTCACATGCAAGACTCGTATTTTTTTCATTAGTTACACACCCTGTTTGCACGTTCTTTGACGACAAGTACAGGTTTTGGTATAGATTAGCCTATCAGATTAAACAGAAAATTGAAAAACTCAATGCACATGTCACAATGTGGTGTTGGAGTAGGTACTAAATTGTGAAATTTCACGCTATTTTTTCAAATTGTACTTTAATGACCAGTCCTTATAATCCAATGGTTATATATGAACTATATATTTTCTTTCAATAAATTACGGTCTTTATAATTATTTGTTGAATGAGAATAATGTTGGGCGAATATTGCTTGCTTTCCTGTGCGTGGTTTTAATTTACAAGCACTATGGCGGTTCAAAATTTACTTTTTTAGGGTTTTTACTGAACTCGTCTGGTGGCAGGACACATTAGTGGTAGTTGTAGTAAATAAATAACCTTGAATGCAGTATATAGCCACTAGCAAAAATTATTCAACCTATGTTGTGTTTGTACAAAACATGGAATTTGTTACAGCCATCAAAATAATAGTGTGTGAAACGTTTTCCATTTCCATTGGATAAATTATGTTTTGAGTAGAATTCACCCTAATATTAGATGTTTGTTGCATGTTTTGAAGAGTGCTTTTATGACATCCCTTTGACTCTGTGTGTAGACTTAAGCAGGGAAATTGCTTTGCTTTGCATGGTGATTATATTAACATTTTCCTTGCTATGTGAACAAAAATTGTGAGTACCACATTGCTTCTATTAATGTACTGTATAAATTTCTCACTACATATAAAAATAATGACAAACTCTGAATGTAAGGACATAATTTGGTTAATTTTGTTGGTAAAAATTACTATGCTTGCACTAATTTATTCATAAACTTGCACTAATAAAGATTTTCACTTTTAAATTTGAATATACACCAAAATTAGTATTTGTATAGGAATAAAATAAGTTATTTGTAGTAACGAACATTTATAGGGCATAAGCAAAATGTATACAAACTAAAACTTACAATATAAAAATATTGTAATAACGGAGTTAAACAGTTGCATTATAATAAATAGTTAACAAGCATTCTAATTTTGCTTTTCATTTCAAAACCTATTTACAACTTTATGTTGCATAATAAAATTTTACATAACTATTAAATAAAATTTACAAACAAATTGTTTTTTAGGTTCACAAAATGTTTTTTTAAAAAACTTTTTGAGTAATTTTTTATTACCAAACATTTTTCTAAAAAATCTAGTTTACTTAAGAAAGCTTTTTGTTAAACAAAAATTTAATTGATATTTTAGAAAACTTTTTTATGTTACGAAAACATTTTGCAAAAAAAAATCTTAGAACAATTTCCCTACTTAAGTCTACACACAAAGTCAAAAAGGAATGTCATAAAAGCACTCTTCAAAACATGCCACCACACATTCGACGCCCCCCTTGGTTAAAGTACACTCACAAATAATTATTGTTCCCCGGTTCATCTACTACAAACTAAGTCAAAATTTAGTTCCCTTTACAATTTTTGGGCTTCGTCAACCAATTATTACCTAGTGTCTGTGGTCTTGTGAGAGGGGCTAACTCAAATATGCCTTTTGCAGTTAATTTTTTAAGACTTTACTCCTTGACCAGTTGGTTTTGAAAATGCGTAACTAGGTAATGTAATTAGCAATCAACCAACAAACAGTTGTAGCGTATTCTAACAATAAAGACATACACATACAACATAAAAAGCGAGTTGCAGCTAGTTTAAAAGAATTTAAGTTATAAATAAAAAGAAAGACATGTCGTATCAACTAAATTATGGGTTACAAAACAGTTCAACCCCCATGTTGGCAGTTTAATTTTCAAGTAGCCTTCAGTCCTTTCTAGCTTTTGTTTTATTCAAAAACATTGCTTGTCTTTCTATCAACTTACAATTGAAAGGCTAAATTATGCGAAAGGTATAAAGTAATTATGCTAAAGTTGTCGAAAGGGAGAATGTAAATTACGTTATTTTCTTCTTAAAATTTACTACAAGTACTCCGCGTGGTCGCAAAGCGTGAAATACAAACATCTTTAATTAATTTCCCCATTTAAATATATACTTGTGCAAGTTCCTTCCCAAGCAAGCTCTCTCCACTGGCACCTCAAAAATTATGTTCTAATATCTCTTTTCGCGAAATACAAGTTGTTTACTTAAGCAAGTCACTTTTTTCAACATATTTTGTCCCTTCCCAATAACAAAACACCATCTTACGAGGTGGCGTATTCGCATTTTGTCACTTTTTCACCCTATAAATTCTAAGAATATTTCCCCAATAACTCTTTTCTACAATACATTACAGTTGAAAGACTATCGCCTAGCTATATATAATCCTCCTGAAAACATGGGTTGCAAGACGTCTTACACACGTTTAGCCAATAAAAGCAACAAACATCTAATATTAGGGTGAATTCTACTCAACATATAATTTACCCAATGCAAATGGAAAACGTTTCACACACTATTATTTTGATAGCTGTAACAAATTCCATGTTTTGTAGAAACAGAACAGGGGTTGAATAATTTTTGCTAGTCACTATATACTGCATTCAAGGTTATTTATTTACTACAACTACCACTAATGTGTCCTGCCACCAGACGAGTTCAGTAAAAACCCTAAAAAAGTAAATTTTGAACCGCCATAGTGCTTGTAAATTAAAACCACGCACAGGAAAGCAAGCAATATTCGCCCAACATTATTCTCATTCAACAAATAATTATAAAGACCGTAATTTATTGAAAGAAAATATATAGTTCATATATAACCATTGGATTATAAGGACTGGTCATTAAAGTACAATTTGAAAAAATAGCGTGAAATTTCACAATTTAGTACCTACTCCAACACCACATTGTGACATGTGCATTGAGTTTTTCAATTTTCTGTTTAATCTGATAGGCTAATCTATACCAAAACCTGTACTTGTCGTCAAAGAACGTGCAAACAGGGTGTGTAACTAATGAAAAAAATACGAGTCTTGCATGTGAATGTAGTAATTATTACAATTACCTTGCTTCCTGCAGTCTAGTGACAGCTATGTAATAATAAACGCATTCAAGAATTTGTGTATTTGGCACGAGACGAGTTCAGTTACAGTGGAAGCCTTGTGTAATTTCAATTTTAAATTCCCATATTGTAGAGTCACAATAATAGCAACTTGAGTGAAAATTGTCTTAAGGGTACATTTCATTCTTTGTATTTTAGCGAGGACGTACAGCAGCAAACACAATTTTGAATTTTAAATTTCACATACTGTAGAATTATGCATATAGAAACTTGAGTACATACAAATTTCATTCTCTAATAATTAGCGAATGCAATGAACAGAACAGATACAATTTTTGTTTTCAAACACGCAATCTGCAGTTTCATAGTTCGAGGAAGTAAATTTCACCAAGCACGAATAATGCGAGTTTATCAATTAATCTAAAGTGGAAGCCTTGTGCAATCTGACCTCTTTCCCATACTATAGAATTATGCTAATAGCAATTTGCATTCTCTAATTGTCTTTATTCTTCACTGAGTACGTACAATTTCGGTTTTGAATTCATACAGTAAAATTATTTATATAGCAACTTGAGTACATACAAATTTAATTTCGTAATAACTAGCGAATGCAATGCACAGAGGCTATATATTAGCCAATGTGATTTTTGTTTCAAACCTTATATTATTCCAATATAAACACGCATTTTGTAGTTTCATAGTTTTGGGAAGTGAATTTCACGAATCACGAATACTGCGAGCTTGTCAATTCAATCTGTCATATTTTGAAAGCGAGAATAGGTAAAAATAAGTTTGGAATCACCGTGAAAATTTGAGGCTTTCATAGTTCTGGGACCAAAAGAGCCGCTATATCTTGGAAAAGGTAGGTGGTAGAGAGAAACAAATTTCACATTTACATTACCGACTCGAATGACATATAATCTGCGAGTTTCTCAATTCGGTGTCTAAAATGTCAAAATTCGACAAATTCAAACCACCAAATCTTCGAAGCAACAATAGAAGTAAATGTGATATTCGGCATTATCGACTCGAATAACGTATAATCTGCCAGTTTCTCAATTCTGAAACAAAAAAGCAAAATTCGAACTGCTATATCTTGGAGAGGGTAGATGGTAGAGAAAAGCAAATTTTATATTCGGCATCACTGACCCAAATAACATATAATCTGCAAGTTTCTTATCTCTGCGTCTAAAATGTCAAAATTCGACAAAATCCGAACCATCATATTTTGGATAGGATAGGCGGTAGAGAGAAGCAAATTGCATATTCTGAATCACCGACCCAAGTAACATATCATCTGCAAGTTTCTTATTTCTGCGTCTAAAATGTCAACATTTTACAAAATTCGGTCCGCCATATCTTGGAATCGGTAGGTGGTAGATAGAAGAAAATTTCATATTTTGCTTTGCTAACATATAATCTGCAAGTTTCTTATCTCTGCGTCTAAAATGTCAAAATTCGACAAAATTCGAACCGACATATCTTGGAAGTGGCAATATGTAGACAGAAGTTGCATTTCATATTTGACATTCTCGGGACTAAAATAAATTGCATTATAAGTTTTATTATTCTACGACCTCGGGGGCGAAGTTAACACACTGACTTCAGGCTTTACCTTTGACCTAGATACAGGTCACCAATTTTTTCGCATGTAGTATTAAACGCCCTCATACCAAATGTGAAAACAGAATCTCAATATGTCTAGCCGTTTACGAGATATACAGGGTTAAATATTTGACCCTTGGCTATTAGTTACTAATTGCCAAATTTTGTCGGAACTTCACCAAACTTTGGATGTAGGTAGATTATGATGAAAAACGACAAGATGTTTATAAAGGGAGATTTTTCAATTTATTTTTTCGATATTTTAAGCCGTTTTCGAGATATCGGGGCTAATGGTTCCTAATTGCCCAAATTTTGTCGCAACATCACCAAACTTTGAATTTAAGTAGATTATAATGAGATGCCTAGATGGGTTGCTATGTTAAATGTCATACCTATATTGTGTTAGTTCAAATAGCCTAGAGGACATGTAATTTGTGCTATGTTAAATATGGGGATGCAGAAAATATCACCCGTATGTTGGGTTAGGTCAAAATGTGCTCGTAGCCTTATGTTAAATGCGTTCGTAATCTCTGCCATGTTATATAGGGGATAGACAGTTGTCATTCCTGTGTAAGGAATGCAAGAATATGTGGTCGTAGCCTTTTATAAACTCTGACACTGCTATGTTAAATAGGGTTTGTGAAAATGTGTGTATGTGGGGGTTTATTCTCTACTATGTTAAATAGGGGTTGAAAAAGAGCTTCTTAACTTTTTATGTAATTTCTGCTATGTTAAATAGGGGATGAAAAAGTGGTCGTAGCCTTTCACGAAATATCTGCTATCGTGCATTGGTATGAGGGATGAAAAGAGGAGTCTTAACCTTTCATAGTGTTGGAGGGCGCAACTAGCCTATATTCTCGTGTAATACCTGCTATGTTAAATAAGGGTTGCAAAAAGAGCTTCGTAGGTGCCGTAGTCTTTTGTAAATAGGGGGTACAAAAAAGGGTCGTAGCCTTTGACAAAGGGGATGAAAAAGGTGCCGAAAAAAGGTGATTCGAAGCTGGATCGCTTTTGTAATTCGAACGAATTTTAATATTGTCTAGATAGTCAACAGAAGCTAATGACAAACTTTGGTCATAAAACGCAATTGAACGAACGGGTAGCTGTTGTATTTTCCTTCATTTCTTCTTAAAGACAACGAGAGAAGATGCATTTTTTGAACATTATACTTGGTTAATGTTTACGTTTTCAGCTTCTTGTAGCATTTCTTTGCTGTTTTCACTTGTGTTGGGATAAATAAAATATACGTAACTGGCCATTAAGAAGTAACTAATACCAATTGTATTTATTTTGTTTTAATTTGAAATATTATAAGTAGAGTTATCAAGTACAAATACTTAAACAGATAATAGTATACTTCACTCTATATACTAGTAAAATTGTACCTTATGAACAAATAGTAAAGTCATATGATACATGTGTCATAGTGCTCGCCGATAAAAAGTATGAAAACTAAACTATCTTCATATTACAATACATTATTTTGCCTACCATGCGTGAGATATCTTATATTATATATAATATAATATATATTATATAATATATTACATTCTTGCATATACAAGGAAAACACAACTAGTAACATAATCCGAGTGCGAATGCCTGAGTCAAAAACGAGCATTTGCAGTCTAAAATATTTCATAATTGGAAATATATTGCAGCTCTCTCTGCAAATTAAATTTTGTTCCTTGGAAATAAGTACTAATTTCCTGCGTAACTGACGTGGTATGTTTCAGTCACATTTACGTCTAATAGGGGACATGCCAGTTTCACAGCATACAATCGACGCTGGCGCTGAGATACCAGAATTACATTCTTTCTGATACTATGGGTAGTGTGTTGGGTGTCAATTCGTATTGTTCCATAAATGAATTGCTCAGTTGAAACGAGAAAAAACTCCAAGTACCCTACATTTGAGAAAATCGAAGAAAACAAAATAACTTCAAAGTGTTCGCTCAATCAAGGTCTTGAGCAATTACAAAGTCGGTCCCCTGTTTACAAGGACTGTAGAAACAACAATATATAATCATTTTTGTGATATGTAAGCTTTTTTCTTCATTTTTAAAATCAATTAGAAAGCAGAATTCCTAGTTAAAACATTGCAAGACAATACCAAATTAATGATGTAGTGATAAAATACTACATCGAAACAATCAGAGAAATCCAGAAACACATTTCTGAAGATATTTGCAAAGGAACTTTTCAGTTTTACAACCGAAGCAATACAATTCCAAACTTTATGTGCTACAGCAACTTATTTACATTAAAATTCAATCACTTTCTACATTTGACTTACTTTTATTTACTTTTGATAAAGTTCGTGATAATTTGCAGATAAACAACGTAAAGATTTTAGCAACATCCTGCACTTCAAGCCTATTTAGGGGAATAGGTTATTTATACCTTTTCTCAAAAGAAAAGTCGTTTCCGCATTCCTCTTTGTAAGCGTGAATGTTTAAAGAACCAGACAGTCAATGAAATTAGAAACTCCAACATATCCTGGCGTATTAAGCCTGTATACTAAATCCAATGAAAATGTATGTTTTGGAAGAGAAAGTTCATTTCTCTTAAATAATTTGGCCACCAATTTTCAAATAATATGCAAGAATGTTGTAACAGTGGCATTTCGTTCGGCGTTTCTCGCCAAATTTCACATAATTTTCTCCTCCCCTACCTAGCCTGAACCTTGGATGAGTGAAGGCTATAAGTAGAACAACCATAAAGCATAAGAAGCATAACCGAATTGTACACCTATACGTAGCAGCAGAGAAGATCGGGCCAATATCGTGGATATCGATGATGGTTGCCCCTGTATTGGGTCGATATTGGCCCGATATACTATGCTCCATGGGATTTCTGTTACCTATATTTGATAGAGACGGTTACATGTACACAAACACTCAATTTTTGAAAGCATAAAAAATCATAATTCGCAAAATGGAGCATAAAAATCATAATGCTCTTGAAACATTTTACCAGAACTGCGTATAGAGAAATTTCAAGTATTCTGCTAAAAAAAAAATCTCAGCAATAACTTAAAATGCATTGTTAATATATTTAAAACAAACATCCAGTTATTTGTAAAAGATGGAAATTTTGTACAGCTATGGACATAAAGATTGTCGCATGTCTATAGCTGAGATTTCTTCTCTCAACAATAAATATATTGAAGCGTCGTATAAATTCACTGACTTGCAATGATAAGCAGAATTGCGTAACGTATTTGTGTGAAAAATATTGTCCTGATATATAGCCAAACAAGGGTAATATACAATAAAATTAAATTTTGCGTCGAAAAAATTGTTCAAAAATCCCAGCAAGTTGTAAAGTTCCCTTATTTTCCCCCCGCAAGGGAGTTATTTTGTAACCAAAGGGGAATTTTTAATTCTAGGCTTTGCTAACAAATTAAATACTTGATTAATTTAATGAAGACATAATTATTTACGACGTAGGTGATGTTCAATTGTATTAAAAATAAATTACCATATTTCTTTAAATAATGTAACTCAATTTCCGTTCCGTAAACCCCAACTGTTATAAATAAATGTCAAATGAGATACTTTTTCAAGAAGTTAGAAAACATCTAATTTACTAATGATAATCACTGCCCTCTATTAGTAATTGAATGAACTACATGAACTACATGATTTGTCTAATTATTTCTACCGATATTTCAAATTGAAGTGTGTAATCAGGGAATATATTAACAAATTGTTTTAATTTTACTCGTAAATAACTTATAATAAAAAAAACAGTATATATTTTATCTTGTCAGATTTGCGAAAACCGTTTTTCAAAACATTGGGTTAAAAGAGTCTTCTTGAAACGTAATAAAATAAAACTGTCATTTCATATACATTTCTAGAATGCAGGGTGATGGCAATCTAGCCTATTAGTTTAGGGCAACGGTTCACAAACATTTGACATGTTGAGAAATGTGTCCAT
The DNA here is from genome assembly GCA_022664845.1 of Lepisma saccharinum. NCBI lineage: Eukaryota > Metazoa > Arthropoda > Insecta > Zygentoma > Lepismatidae > Lepisma > Lepisma saccharinum. Next base: position 19,463 of record JAGDQP010032009.1, read on the forward strand.
GTAGATGCATTTTCGAACGACTTAAGCCAGGGATTATTAGGGGTGGAGGGTGGTTCCGGACTCCCTCCCACGAAATTCGGATATTTTTAGTAATATTAATATAATTTTGGGCAAAATTATATGCATTTTATGTAAATTTCACACACATACAGACCTCGGGTCCTTATTCTGAAGGCGTTGGTTCTGCGTGAAACCATCTTCTAGATATGTGCCTGTCTTAAGCAAGCGATTTTCAATGGCAGGTTCGCGAAAATATTTTACCAGATCCAGGCAAAGAGCTGTTATTTATCTATTTTGCTGAATCTGGAAACATACTTTTCATTTTCTTTCAGCAACAAATACGTAGTTTAAAAAGATATAATGCCAACGCTCGAACTCCAAATAAACTGTAAACCTACTATCAGTTCCCAACTATTGCAGAGCTCCATAGATCAGTGGCGGCGTAAGTTAATCTGAGGCCGGGAGCAAGTCAACTTGATTGATGCCCATTCACGATATCGTGAACTCACTCTGCTACTGTTGGCCGAAAATCTAATTTTCCGTTATTTGGAGCCCCTCGGGAAAGCTCAGTTGCCAAGGCAGATATTTTTTCGCTCACTCGCCGTAACCTATACGTAAAAATGGCTTCTTAGAATCTGAAGAGTCATGCTTGTCAAGCGAATAAAGAGTTCTGAGACGGCATTGCTGTTACGTCACCGACCACCATTGATGTGCTTCATTGATTAAGCGATTCACTTGTGTCGGTGACCGGCAGTTGCGACTATACAGAGTATCGTGCGGTTTGCGATCCCTGGAATGTGAATCGTGCGCTTCACTATCAATCTAGCTATTATAGAGTCAGTGATATCTTAACCAGTTAAGTTCATTAACGATATCACATCTTAACTGTGTATTCAGCAAAATCGCTCTGTCTCTTGGTAGTCTGAGGTCCCGCAAAGCTAACCTAAGGTAACAGTTTCCATTCTGACAAACAGCTTTCAAAAATTCCCTGACAAGAAGCAATAGTATCTCATGTAGAAGGAACAATTAACGCAGAAAACACTAAATAAGAAGAACAATCACGTACAGAAAAAAAAAAAAAATTTTTTTAATGATACGTGAAACAACCCGCTTTCTCTCTCTGCCGCCTGCTCGGATTGAATTCGTATCAGTGGATTTATATTACTTTCTTTGTGAAGTTGGTTTACTACATCAATATGTATGTGAAAGTGAAAAGGATTTCTCATATTTCCCAAATTAAATTAGGAGTCGCCGTAGCTCAGCGCGTCTGACTGCGAATCGGGGGGGCCTGGGTTTAAATCACGGCCAGGACGCTAAAGGCTTTTCTCTCACGTATCCACCTCTGAAAGTGACTGCCAAAGTGTTCTTGTTATTTTTGGGCACATGGGGTGGTAATGTACCTTGTGAGTGAATAGTAATGCTCACTGCCTTTAATCAAGGGGCCCGGGGTCGATTCCGGGTAGGGGAATAAATTGTTCGGAACCACGTTGCGTCATCTTTCCTTTCGCCGTCTTTCGTACGTCATCTTTTTCCTATGGAATTCAATGGCAAACCAATATTGGTTCACAATACCGATTGTCACTGTCACTTGTTAATGGGACTTAGTCTAGTGAGTGATTATTCAACAAATCAAATAAATTAGACTAACCACCCAACCTTACTTCATGCCGTGGATCGAGAATATTCGGAGCCCTACCTTCACATGCCCCATGTGCCTTTAACCACGCGTACGCATCGGACAGGGGCCTTTGCCTTTAGCCAAAATGTCTCTTAAATTCTAGTGGCTAGCTCCTAAAATGAAACTAATAACCTAACCTAATTTGACCTAACCAGAAATATGCAACAAGTTTCTTCCATATATTTAAAAATAACAAAATATCAATCTAGTTATTAGTGATACTAGGTTCAACATTGGCATTTCCCTTTGCATCAGTATTCCGGGTCGCAAAACGCACTCTCACCTGTATTTTCGCCGAAAATGCACGGTCGCAAAACGCACGCCACTTTTCCAAGTCGGGTGGCCCTGATTTGATGCTCGACAACTGCACATACATTTCCATATTTTTAAAGAACTTTACATTTTCTTTCTTTCTGCTTAAAAATCTCCCT
>JAGDQP010032010.1:0-21569 GCA_022664845.1 Lepisma saccharinum
TATATATATATATATATATATATATATATATAGAGAGAGAGAGAGAGAGAGAGAGACCTATATATAAAGATGGCAACGCCCTAGCCGAGCTGTTGTACCGGTTCCCATAAGATTACCGAAGTCAAGCATGTCTGGGTCTCAGTGCTTGGACGGGTGACCGTTGCAGTACTCGTGATGGTGTTGCCTGTGCGGCGTCCACCCAGCGTCGTGAGGCCAATTGGGGAGCTACCTGAATAAAGAGTAGCCATTACAGTTGAGAGCTTCGGCTCTCCTCTCCCAACACGTCTTGTCAGCGTGGGAGCAATAGGCCACCTCCTCCCTCCGGGAGAGGCCTCATCCAGCAGTGGATTGAATATGGCTATGTATTAAAATATATAAAGATAGAATTGTGTTTTCTATCTCACCGCCTTCTTTTTAAATTTCTCACAAACGGACACAATGCAAGTTTAAGGTTCTTCTATTGTGACGCAACCTGTTAAACTTTGATTGTATTTGGGATACATACGTTTCAGCGTGAAATCTAGACGTATGCTTACTTTTGGCGAAAATAGTACATGTTTCAAGGTACTAGAGGCTGTGTTTCAATATACACGACCCTTTTTGCCACGCAACACTGCTGGAAATAAAAAAAAAACACCTTAATAGAAACAAAGTAGAAGCCAAATACTGAAGCAACTTAATTAAAAGAACAGACATGAGATTTTCAAAAAAAAAAAAAATGCCTAAAACTATAATTGGCAAAACGCAAAATAACTGGCATAAAAATTCATAGTGTCTGCACACAATTACTTCTCCTAAAGTAATTCCTTGCTCCGAGAAGTTACTTGACCATTTTGATTGAGGATTTCCAGTGCGTTCCTTCAGTTGCACCACATAAAGCCGTAATGGTACCTACAAACTAGGTTTGGCAAACTACCTCTCCACATCCAGGCCGGGTATGAGCATGTGATGTCTAAAGGCCATAATTTAATGCAAATTCGAGACATTACTGATATTTAAGTACTTGTTTTATTGTATTTCATATTCTACTATCACAAGTAATACTATAAATACATTGCGCTGAAAGGCTTAACAGTAGCGGTTTTACATTACTAAATCTGAAGGTCGAGATCTTGAAACTGCTTCGGAATATGTTTTTCGGTTCTTATCAATCACTTAGTCCAAATAATGGAACTTTAGGCTGAACTAAAACCCGAACCTGTGGTCTGGAAGAGACAGTAAATAAAGTTAGTGTCAAGTCCTAACGATCTTTCATTTGCATATAATAGTATAGTTTTCGTATTACACGAAAAACTGAAAGAATTGTTTAAGTAGAAAATTGCTACTCAATAAACGCACACTTTTCATCAAGGACATGCATCGCCGATAAACATTAAACACTAAGGAAACAAGCGCAAGCTGAGTTTATATCAGAGATTGATAAATGCCATGTAAAATTAACTTTAACTGCATCACATATAGGGACTAGCTCAATGTCGATCTAAATTTGAAAAACGGATTAATCTTGCTCCCCAAGTATGCTGCAAGGAATTTTTAAAATTATATAATTTGAATGCTATTTTTGTGTGTCTCGTGCCGGTGTCAATCTGATCTTATATTTCCGCAAGTGCCCATTTAAAAAAAAAAAAATCTTCGTATTTTGTATTATTCCTTGGCAAATGGTTATAGCCGTATTGGTTTCCTGTATTCGTTATAATTTCATTTACTAAGCAACCGCAGCTCAGTTGATAAAGCTTAGCAATCGGAAGGTCCTGAAAACGATCACAGCGGTCGCCCATAGCGACTGAAGTTTTCTTAGTGTTTCTTCTCACACGCCAGGGAAATTCCGGAATTGTACCTTCAAACTAGATTATGACCGGCTTCATTCCAACGTACACTCTCTTAAGCATATTCTGTCCTGAGCTCAAGTTCTAAATAAATTAAATTCATAATGCACTTTATCAGATGTAGCTCTTTTTGCAGCCAACTTTATAATCCAAAATACTGTTATATCATATACTTCCTTATTTTTCTGAAATTAAAATTTCAGCTTACATGTATTTATTATTGTTACAGGTCTCAACCCTCTGGAAAATATAAGTCAAGAGCAGGATCTCACATGTGGGAAAAGTTCGAAATTTAACCTTCTAAATGAAGCAAAATATGAATTGGTCAAACTACAGCTCAACATTTTGAAGCAGCAAGCCGCGAAGAAGGAACAAAGAGAAAGCGAAGCATGCAGACTACGCCTTGAAAGAGAGGCTAGAAAGTGGCAGTTGGAAGAAGAAAGAGATGCAGAGAAACACCAGGTTAAAATGGAAATATTGAAGTTAGAAATGAAACGAAAAGAAAAAGAATTGAATCAGTTTAATTGTACCTGTGTCAGGCGACACAATGCATCTCCTTATTTTGTTATAGATTGATAAAAGTAATTTTATCGTATGTACTTTCTAACTACCTGCTATTTTATATGTACATATTTACTAGATTTTAACCTATAGAAATGAAGTCCCTCGATTTCTTGCCAATAAAATTGTCCGTGAAATATTATATCAAAATATGTTATGTAATTTACTGTGTTTGTAACACAGTTTAATTATTTTATTTTTTATTCCTTCGTTTCTCTATTTTCGTATACAGTAAACGAAAGCTCGACATGTTCTAATTAAGACAATATTCAGAACGTTATTATGTTACGAAAAACGACAGTCATAGTCGTAGTAGGTAAGTTAGTAATGATAAATTTCGAAATATGAAGAACTGATGATATATAATTATGAGAAGGTATGATTTTTGTACAGTTAAGTTAGTGAATGAATTAATTGTCAAATTCAATGAGCAAAGTAAGTGATCTAGAACTGCATACAAATTTGAATATGTTAATAATGACTTTTAAGTGAATTTAAAAGTTATACAAAAATGCCAAGTGTTCGCGGTAGAAAAATCAATTACTGTAACAATAAACTGTGAACATAGAACTAGTAAGTGACATAATTTTCATAGGATATATTACGTATAATATGAATCTACCCGATACAATGTATGATCAGATTGTTAAATTATGAAACATGGTTACATTCTTTAATAACAAATTTCTTGTTTTCATTTATTTAACCCATTTCAAAGAGAAATGTTTTTGTTTTTCGAAACTAACTTTTGGTACCTCGATACTAACGATACTTGCAAGGTATCGGTATCAGACGATACCTTAAATAGTGAGCTGAATACGTTTATATATTATTTGATAATGATATCTTAAGAAAAATTATCTACTCGTAGAATATTATTGCTTAGATCTCAGAGTCAACGATTCTTGAGTTTCTAAAACAAAATTACTCTAAAAGAAAGAGGTTTCCATGTTTCATTTGCTAAAAAGTGTGAGATCATGGTTGAGCATAAAGATTAATAAGATACCAAATGATTTATTTATTATTATTTTTGTTAGCTCTGCACCAATATTTAAGAGGCCTCCGTCTCACTTCTCAGAATAGAAAAGACATCAGTGACAATTATTTTCTTGTTTGTTTTGTCTTTATGTCTTTTCTAATACAATTCTTCAAAACAATACCACGGAACTTTCATATAATAGCGTCTTAGCATCATTTGACTTTGGATCCAGTTTACTGAGCGTTCAAAAATATAAAAAATTAAACATTTCTTTCTGCTGTATAAAATGAATTACAATATTTTCAAATCTATGCTTTAGCACGTCTGATACAGTCTTGCACGTGAGATTTGATTACTGAAAAAGTATTCGAAATTGAGGAAATTTCTAAAGTAATATTTGTGTAAACCAGCTGGCAACCGTCTTCTGCAAGATACGTTGTATTACAACAGAAATAATATGTACCAAAGAAGGAAGTCGACATGAATACGATAGAATGAAAATTCTTGGATTTCATAGCAAGAGCCTATATAATATTCCTTTCAGTCACTATGCGTTTTTGCAGATAATATGGTGATATTTTTAGTTTTTTTTATACACTTACTAAAGTGAACGATTTGTCAAAAGTAAAAAAAAGATTGCCTTTACTTTTTCAAGGTGCCCAGGAGTACCAAATACACTCTGGTACTCAATTTTATAGGAGGCTGAGTGCACCTCGAAGCGCAAGGCATAGGAACAATGCGGCAAAAGTCTTCAGTTCCCTGGCCAGGATTTGAACCAGGGCTGCCCAATTCCTAGTTGATAGTACTGCCTCAAATTTTAGAAGGATGCCCTCTACAATTATGTAAAGGAAAATAGTCAACAGTGCAGAAAATAGAACAACTATTTAAACAGTATAAACTAATGAAGTCCAAAAGCTATATGAAATTTGAATATTTAAATTTTACTTTTCCCATAAATATTATATATATTGAATAACACTGTTGAGGAAACGCCAGGTAACAAGTATCGAAGGCCAGAATAGGTATTGGAATGTAGATATTTTGATATTGGCCCATTTTTAGAACAAAGTATTAGTGGAAAACTACTACTACTAACAATTAAAACTAAGTCTGAATATAATACTACGACAAAAGCTTGTTAAAGTTTCAAAAGTAGAATAACTTTAAAGTAGGTTCCTTTGTTTCATATTTAAGGGAGCAAATAGCTGCTGAGCGTAATAGTGAATTTTGTGAGAAATTCACTATTACGTTCTTTAGCCTTCTGTTACGACCTTTAGTTCTTCGTCGCCTGGCTTGCTGAAAAATCTCTCCGTCTCAAGTATCAGGAACAATGGTTGATTTATATTTACTTTCTCATCGTCAATTTCCTCTTCTCTTTGCTTACGGATCCTGCGAAAGATGCTCTTTTCTGGTAATGTTCCGCTGACCTCATTATAAAATCATTCACAAGTTGAGGCTACTTTCAGTAATTTAGTACAATTGCTGGCTATCCACCCACCCGCACACATATCGTAATCAAACAAAAGGACACTCAATTTGTACTATATTTCATATATGACAAGAGAGGAAAGAATCTACCCATACAATCACAAAGCTGGTTATGTGAAGTTTGAAATAAAATAACTGCCAGCCCATTAGTGACCCTTAAAACCACACATCTCTATGATGCCATATGGTAAGATCCCCAGCGCCTGCAGATGCTTTGTTTTCGGTGTAGGTGGCTGTCAGAGAAGAGATGATGTTTTATGAGAATGGGGAGGGAAAGGAAGCAAGAAGTATCAAGAGAGAGAGCAATTTGTTTGGGTACCACTGTAAAATAAAGTATCCCAGCGCTGAGGAGTTCAATAATATATCATATACTGACTGGTCTCATGTCTCATAAGAAAAAAGTCAGAAATGACAAAAAAGTCCGTTGCAGACAACGATCCACCATTATTTCTAGAAATGGCGGGGTGAATTATACGCACGTTCTAGTTGTTTGTGTGGTGGTACTATGAGTGAAGTATGCAATGATTCAGAAGTATGGAATTACCTAGAATTTCGGCGCCCAGGTGAACATCCAAGAGGAACCCACAAGAGAAGAGATGTCTAGCATATTTTTGAAGACTCAGAAAAACGTAAGGAAGAAATTAAGAGTAATTGTGAAAGTTTTGTAAATAATTTATGGTTATATTTGTATTACAAATTTTTGGAGAGGACTTGTTATTAGAAATGACATATTGTCTCTTTCAATTCAATTGAAGGAATGTAGAGCATATTTGAGTACAGCGCGATACCAGGTAATGTAACGCATGTTTGGTAATCATATCTTAATGTCACAGCCCAAGCCAAAATTGCTATTTGCTTAGCAACAAACACAGTGATCTTGTGAAAGTACTGAATATCATCAGACACCATAGTCCTTATTTAGATCATGAGCTAAGAGTGGAAAATAATCCACTTCACCCGGTAATGACGTGTGGAGTGTTTTTGTTTAAATTACAAAGATGGGAACCGGATAATCAAATTTCTTAGCTTTCGTTGTTATTGACCAGAAAATTTGTTTTGAAAGGGGGAAATTTTAAATTTGCAAAGGCTTTCATATTGGTGACTTGTGCGCTCGCTAATCACCTGACAGTCATAAATGATACCTCGTTGGAAAGCTCACGAAACAAATGTAAGAACGGTGTATCATGTGTTTAATTATGCTCCACATTTGGAAGAAGATGAAGAAACATGAAAAGCTACGAAAAAATATTTTTTTTTTTATGATTCACAGGCAGTTTGCAATATTTACACTTACCGTACGCCTACGAAAAAGTTTCAGCGTATACCCTACGTGTTCCCGCCAAACTTATGCAGCAATAAGGAAGTTTGGTGTCATCAGAAAAAAAACGGAGGAATAAATATTGTATTGGGGATCGCAGTTTTCATTGGGTTAATGAGGGAAATGTCCCCTGACTTTTCCAGTAATTCGACTATGGCTATACCAGTGAAATTTTGGCATCCCATTCTGTTGTTCGCTTACAACAACTGCACAAAAATGAGATGTTTTTGCAATTATCGGCAGATCTACGGCGTATTGATTTATTATAGCTCTTCGATGGCCGCCATCTTTTTGAAGAAATTATACAGTAAAAATATATAACATCTCCTTTTACCCATCTAGCAGAATAAACCATACAAAGAGTATACTACCGCTTAGGTTGGTTCATTATTGTCATTTTAGTCTGCTTTGTTTTATTTTAATATGAGACCGGGACCCCGGTCTTTTCTGCTCACACCAGCTTTCTTTGTTCAGATCTGATAATCATTACTTCGGTAACTGGGTTTCATTCCACGCTACTGGCTTACGTGGTCTCTAATACATTGTTTTGGCCCTAAAAAGACGGAATTTTGTCTTTACACTTTCCTCGTTCATTTATTTTGTGTTTTAAATTGCATTGGTAAGTCTCCATATGTGTTTACATGTTGGCATTCAGCATTTGTATCTCAGAATGGGTCCAAATATAGATACTGACGTAGGAAACAGGTACCGATCGTTCCGGCATTTGTGTCTTTTTCCTTTTTTTTTTTTTTTTACAATAATAGCATTCAACCATATCTAATAAAGTTTTTACATTAGAATCACCTGCTCGTTTGTAGTGTAGAAGATAGTGGGTGGAATATTTCACATTCGGAGTGGAATTTTACCCTCCCCACTTTTTATGCTGAGATACAACTTTATCTGTGGTATCTTCAAGCATCTTTGGTTCGTCAGACTTTCCTTGGTAAAAGATCAAAAGTCTCCATACGTGTTGAATATTGTCTTTTCTTTCCAGTTACTTTTGCAGATTTTTGGTTCCTGTCCCAATGTTCTCACATAATAGTGTCATAATACGTTAGGTTTTTGCAATGTTTCATTTTAACGTTACCGTTCTCTAGCCAGTCATGGTTTTCGTAGGGACGTCATGGCCCTCTTCTATATTGTGATGAGCAAGGGCCTCCTGCATTCGTTGTTCTTTGAATCAGTTGTTCACTGAGTTTGTCAATAGATTATAGAATTATAATATGTATTACTATAATAATAATAATATAAATAATTGCCTAGTGGAGCCACATTATTTTTGTTCTAGAGGGGCATGCGGTTAGTAACCTCTTGGTCTTTTATCAATCATGTGTAATGCAAAGTTCTTGGTCAATTTTTATTTTTAGGAGCTGTCCGTTGTCCTAACCAAGCTCAACTTTGGAAGAAAGGCTTACTTTTTTTTATTCGTTGTGCTATTTTAGTGCTTAAGCAAGATGTTTAATTTGTATTAACTTGCTGAATATTTCCTGAATTTTTTTTCAGTCCCCTCTCAACCTGTAGTTGAGTAAATAGATATAAAAGTTACTATTGCTTGCTAAAAACTTTACTTAGGAAACTCTGACGAACCAAAGATGCTTGAAGATACCACAAAGAAGTTATATTTCAGCATAAAAAAGTGGGAAGCATAAAAGTCCGCTCTATATGTGAAATATTCCACCAACTATCTCCTACACTACAAACGAGTAGGCGATTCTAATGTAAAAATTGCATTAGATAAGAAGGAAAGAAATTGTTGTAAAAAAAAGACACAAATGCTGGAACAATCCGAACCTGTGTCCTACGTCAGTATTATATTTAGACCTATTCTGAGATACTTATGCTGAATACCAGCCTGTAATCACATATGGGGACTTGCGAATGCAATTAAAAACACAAAATAAATGCACGAGGAAAGAGTAAAGACAAAAATCCGTTATTTTTAGGGCGCAAACAATGCATTAGGGACCACGTGAACCAGAGACGTAGAATCAAACCCGGTTACCCAAGTAATGATTACCAGATCTGAACAAGGTATTCAGGAAACCGAAAAAGACCAGTAATCACAGAAACTCCCCAAAGTGGGAGAGCAACCAAACAGACAAGAGGAAAATAGAAAGAGATGTAACCAACATAATATACCGGAGATAAAGCAGCCAAGAGCTGGTCAGAACTTGGATCGCTGACAACTAACACAAATTGCCACTGCATTAACACAAATTTAAAATACTAAAATAATAACTAGTAACTGCCACCAGACGGCTGTAATTGTGTTCCACACAAAGGGAAATAGCTGAGAAAAAAGAATAGTACCGAATGAAAATTTAAAACCTCAGACTCTGAGAAGAGATGATGATACACAAATATGGGTCTCTGGGCAAAAACATTGGCACTAAAAGCCTCGCAGGACAAAACAGAGAATTTAACTGGTAATTTCGTCGGAATCTCTAGAAAAGAAAAGCAGATTCACAGAACGCTGGTACACTTATAGAACTACAAAAAAGGAAGAGGGGAGAACTCCTTTATTATGAAGAACGGTAGTTCTCCGAGTAATGCTAGCTCAGAAACGAGTCTGTTCGCAGCACACACACATATTTTGGATCTAGTGAACTTATAAGCTCGATTGTAATGCTTGAAGTTGTATTTGAAAGCTCTTTTCCACACTAAAACACACACAAAAAGAAAGGATCGGGAGAACTTACGGTTTTTCCAAAAAAAGATTCAAAATTTCTCATTTCTAATGTTAGCACTGACCCCTGACCAAGTAGGTGGCCGAAACTTACGGAAACGTCATTATAAGCTTTAACACATTTCAAACAGTGTATCACACGTCAAACTCTGTGAAGGTGTTCAAACGTTATGACGGTCTTAAGCCCAACCACTGAAATTTTAGAAATGATCGACAAGTGTGTCTGTCATTCTGTGTCTCTCTTTATTTTAGCCCCAAAATGAATGGTACAAGGGAAAGCAGGTTGGGAGTCGATTGCGGGCCACGTAGAGGCAAATTACAATTTTCGAGATACAGAAAATACCATTCCAAAATATACCTTTTGTATCAAGACTACGCATTTTTTTTTTTAATAAGTTATATCAATACAAGAACCCTTTCAAGGAAAAGGGAGGATAGACGTGAGAATTCTACTCACAAAGAAGTTATATCCATTTTCCGAGTGACTTTCTCTGTCACAATGGCGGAATTATTTATTTTGTAATAAAATTAAAATACTTAAAATTCTCCCTTCCTCATAGTAACACAAAGATAGTCACTTGTAAATTTGATATTTATTTTGAGAGTAGAATTTTTACGTCACTCTTCTCTTTAACCCGAAGGGTTTTGTGTACTGGTTACATATACAGAGAAAGATAATACAGAAGGCTGGTGTGAACAGAAAGGACCTGGCTCCAGCTCTCGTATTATAATGAAACAAGACGGACTAAAATGACAAGAAGGAACCAAGCTTAGTGATAATAGACTCTTTGAATGGGTTTTCCGGCTAGAAAAGTAAAGGGAGAGGGTGTATATTTTTACTTCTTAATTTCTTCAAATACGGCTGCTGCTGCGGGGATGTAATAAACCAAAACACCATAGATCCGCTGATAATTGACCAAAGTGCACTTTTGTGCACATTTGTTGTGAGTGAACGACAGACTGGATGCCGAAGTTCCACTTGTATAGCCGTATTCGAAACGGTAGAAAAGCCACGGGTACGTTTCCGTCATTAGTCCAATGGAAAAGGCGATCCTCAAGGTAGTATTTGGTTTATCTGATATTTTTCTGATGTATGGCAATAAAAAAGTCTGATTCCTGTATGTGTTTGGTGGGAATACCTATGGCAGGGTTTCTAAACTTTGTGCTCGTGACCCCCAATTGGGTCCGGGTTTCTGTGCAAGAGGATCGCGAGAGGAACTGAAAAAATCTTTGTCTACGGTTTTATAATATACAACTAATAAAATTGAAAGAAGGTATTTTTTTTTACTTAATTTTGTAACTACTGAAGATAATTGTAATTTGTTGAATAGCTGCCGATAATATAATTACCAAATACAGCAAATTTACTCTCATGTTTTCAAATGTAAAGCAAAGTTTACACAAAACAAAAAGGGCAAATTGTAAAATGTTACGAAAAATCGGAGACGTTTACTATTTTAGCACGAAATCTTTGCCTATTTTGATTTAACCAGTTTCAAACTATCCGGTTCAAATATAGTGATACACTTTATAACGCAATTTTTCATTCAAATGTTAGGTACACATCCTTATATTAAATACTACATTTTTAATAGATAGCTTATTAATTCGTGCAACTGAGAGAGAAGCAGGTAAAAGCAAAAGTTTTCAAGATATTTCCATGCATTTTTTTTTTACAATTCCTCACAAAACCAACTTTTGACAGAGTGAAAATAATTTTCTAAACCAAATTTTCAGCTCTACTTGAGGGTTCAAACTAAAACATAAAGTAGATCATGATCGAGTGATGCTACAATATTTGATAGAGAGAAACAGGCGGCTAACTTTTCTTGGTACTAATAAATAAAATTGGACAACGAAAATAGAGTTCTCTGAATTAACTTTGATTCTCCCATAAGCGAGGTTCACTTTTGAGTGTGAATCTGTAAAATGGGGATTAAAATTTAGTTTCGGAAAATTATTTTCACAGTGTGAAAACTTGTAAACAACTGGAGGAAATTTCATGAAAATATCTTGAATAATATCGTTCTACAGGTATATTTGTCAAATACGAGAATTAATAAACTATATATATATATATATATATATATATATATATATATATATATATACACTAGTTAGTAGCGCACTCGACATCAATGGGAGCTGTCCCGGTTTCGATTCCCGGTGGGGGCTCAACATTTCGGTGTTGATCCAGCATCGTGAGGACAATTTGGGAGCTGCTGTGAATGAAAGACGCGATCACTGTGAGAGCTTTGTCTTTCCTCTCCCAACCCGTCTGGTCAGCGTAGAAACAGAACACCAAATACTCTTTCCTGGGAGAGGCCTCATCCAGTACTGGATTGAATAAGACTGTGATTTGTATATATATATATATATATATATATTGGATGGAGTGGTCAGAGTGATAGTGCAAAAACAGATAAAAATTTTAAAACTACTGAAACGAAATTATAGGTAAAATTGGCCTTTTTGCACATAAACTAAATACGGATAGTTATTTTTTATTTAAAAGCTAGTGACGTCATTTACAAAGCTAGAAACTTATGGTATATTAAGAATTACATCAGAAGAACTCATGGTCCTCTCAATTCTCGACAAATAGAAAATAAAAATGCATAAATATTTGGTAAAACATGTCTCCCCCAAGGTTAGTAGTATATTAACAAATTTCCCAAAGCAAAATGGACAAACAAGACCTCTTCCACCCGGAGGTCACGATAGCATATAAAAAGAAAAAATCAAATATTTTTTCCTCTTCATTCGTACAAGAAAGTCACGATATCAAAATACAATAACTAAAAAAAAAAATTATCAACTAATAATCAGGCAGGAAATAATTTCCAGAACGTAAATGCCAATGTTTATAATTCTAAATTAATGTGAACTCAGAGATTTGCTGTTACGAATATTTTATGGACAAAACAGGTATTAGAAAATATGTAACATGCAGGAGACGTGACTACCAGAAGGACTCAATCAAGATATTTCTCCTTCCTCCTCCTCCCTTTTTTGACCCTAAGTCCTTCCTCAAGTCGTGTTCCTAAAATCCACGACAATAATAAGTGAACTTCTGTGAGAAAGCAGGCGATAATCCTGAACTGAATATAATAAAACCAACCTGAACATCAAATCGAGAGAGCAGTGTTTATTCTTTCGTCAATATCGTCAATTCGGCTTTCTTAAATCGTTTGTTAAAGTGAAAATGATCGTTTAAGAACCGTTTGACTTTAAATTATAAATCGAACTTTAATTTCTAGGTTGTGTTGAATGAAATATATTTCTAATATAAACTTTAAGTCTATTCATTTTTTATCGCAAGATGAAAAGAATAAGAAAAAACAGTTCAACGTAACATAACGATATTCGTCGTAGTACTGAGACAAAAAGACTAAATAGATATGTACTCTTAAGCAAGTGATTATCTCGGTCTTCGTCTAATGAAAATAAGACGGTCGTTTGAAACAAACTTTTTTTAGCTGAAATAACATATGTGGTAGGGCCTTTATAGTTCATGACTCCATGATTCGTAGAATATTTAGTAGATTATTGCAAGTTTTCTTATATTGAATAATATCCTTTATTGTTTGTAAATATGCAATCCTTTATCATTACTCAGTGCTATTCAATTATATAATCATTATTCGTTATAATTCAAGTATATGCAATTGTGGCAGATAAATTAAATAATCTGTTTCAGAATATTCAATTTATTCCTTCTATATTTTCCCTTTCCTAACTTATTCAAAATCCCAACCTGTTTTCCTTATACCGGAATGATGACGGTCTATGGTTCATAAACCGTGTTTGTAAGAAAGGATGAGACAAAAGGAAATATGTGTATTATTGTCTTGAGAATGAATTGCATATATGATGAAATCATGCCACTCAACAGGATTTTGTGGTATTGATTGCAAAGCTATTTTAGCAATTATTAAAGGAAGTGACTATGTATTGTTATTATAACAACAGAATTTTGGAAACCACGAAATGTTGGTTGGCTCCGGAATGATATCCTTTCAGAATCCACCAACAGGAAAGATGGACTCTTCTATCCTTAATTCCTAACCGCAAAATTCCTTGTTTTTTCTAAAAAATTAAAAGAGGTAATTTGGTTTAAAACAAACAACACGTGCAATCACTAATTCTCTGAAGATAACGCAATAATTAACGTCATGTCGAAATTTCTAGAAGAAACTACGTCAATCAGAAAGTGCTTAAAATGCTATTCGTATTTGTCTTGGTGTGTCAGTGTGTGATTTAAAGAAGGACGACGAACATCGATACAACAAAGTCAGATCTATTTCAATTTACTTAGTAGACTTTAGAATAATGTTTTTATATAATCCCCCTTTCCGAGATTGATATGGAGTGTTAGTATTTGTTTGCTTAAAATAATTCAGAATCTCTTCAGCAATTATGTGTCCATAGCACTTTGCATTAAGAAATAATATTAGTTGACATATTCTATTATTGAGAAGAAAATACTTGAAGTAGTTATAGTAAATGTATTAACGATACGGGAAGGAATTAGAGGGAAGTTCTGGTAAGAAATAATTGCACAGCAAAGTAGTTTTGGGTCGCGGGATATAACGGCCTGCTTACAAGAAAAGTGTCAATGGAACTTTTTGCTATGAGATTTCTGAACACTAAGATGACTTTGGCGATGAGCAATGATATGATTACTCTTGTTTAATTATGCTTCTCCCTCTCCCCATCTCTCTCTCTGTTAAATGTATCCGATCGATCCCTATTCTCTTATTCTGTGTTTAGTAAGTTGTTATAGCTTGAGAAATAGAGTATTCTCCAAATTGGATATTGTCAGTTAATTAGAAATATGTACCATTAGTATTTATATATAAAGCAAGAAAAGTTAAATAATGTAACTCCCCCTTTTATAAACTCCCTTATATGGATTCGCCTCACGAAGTTGCCCTATTGTATATTTGTGTATGTTTCAAAGTCATAACGATTCCTAAATTCTCAAGATAACTTTGTTACCTTATTCTTTATTTATGTTGTTATTGCTTTATTTTTATTGTTAAATAAAATTTATTGAAACGAAATCCATTCAGAATTGCAAATATAAAGGTATCCTCACACCTAGACTAATAATTCTTCTCTTTAGGAAACTTCAAGGATTGAGCTCAGGAGCCCGAAATGGCCAGTGTGAAATAATTAAGTTTATTTTCAGGAAGAATACTTTGGTTATGTTATTTCGTTAGGAACGTCAGAAGACCTACCAAATGCTCTACCACAAAAGAATCTACTATACAGCTATACCTCTGATCTACAGTAAACCTCCAAATTAAACAAAATAATTATTACACATAAAAAGAAACACGGACAAAATAGTTACACTATTTTTCAGCCCCCACAGATTGGTGGTGGTTCGCCTTAAGTCCTCCCCCCCTCCTCGCTGCCAACATTAATTTATGTCGAACACATAAAACCCCACCCAACCCACCCTTTCTACTTTATTTTCATTTTCTGTTTGGATTTCACGACGTATTTACCTTAACACTCTGATAAATAGTTCATTATAAATAGTATGTAGTCATTTAAGTTTTATAGTTATTTAAGTATCATGTATGCATAATTTTTAGTAATATTAAGTATTTGCGGAAAAGTAATCTACAGTTGTCTTTATTACTTTGTGGCTAGCTAGTACGCTTTTACAGTGTTCGTTTGGATTGCTTCGTATGCTCTTCACCCTCCGTTTGTTATATTATGATGGGTTACGGTATATTTTTCTTTCTTATGGACCACAGTTAGGTATTTTTCGGGCGCTAGTGATTCATATTTGTTTTCGTGAACAATGTTTTACTCTCTAAAACTTGGAATCATCAAGTTTGCTGCACCATCACATTGTTATTGCGTACTCTTTGTTTTATTTATTGGGCACCTACACTACTTTACTTTCAGAAGCGTGCTAATTTCTTTTGCCCCCACCCCACTTTATGTTTCTCCACTACTGCTGTGAGTGCTTTATTTTCGAATACTTTATACATTTCTTATATTTTTTAATGCGATCTGATTTGTTAGCGGTGAAATGAAGAATATAGCAGTAAATCTTATATTTTAGGATGCCATTAGCTTATTCATTTACTCAGTGTAACGCGTCCACTTTTTACGAGACTGCATTTTGCTGTCGCATTTATTTTCATAGGACATAGATTGTTTGTATTATGGATTGTTCAAGTCGGATATACATTTTCTTTTTCTCGTACCTATGACGCATTTTCTTGTTTCTTGCCCCTCCCCCCCTCTTCGACTTATAGCTTACGGTGTTTAGTTTTCTGCCCTATGTCCAACAGCCCGTCCTTATTTTCGTTATTTTACCAAATATTTTTCGGTACTATGACTCTCCGTTTCATGTGTATTCTGCATTACAGGCACGTTCTAGTTTATTTTTCTGTTCCGCTTGCTCTCTTTACAAATATTACCCGTTGTTTATTTTATAAAATACATGTTTCTTTTTAACGGCATTTATTTCAATAGGGGATGGCCCTCATTATTTTTCTCAGTGTTTCTGCACCTCTGTTCGTTCATTTTCTTCAATTAGAGGTTAAGTTTGATATTTTGTTGGACTTGTAAGGTAGCTCCATTATTCTCAGCCCCAGAGCATTTACAGACAATGGCTACTGTCGAATGATACGCAGATGAATCCCTATATGGATGCACTTCGCTAGTTTTTATTAAATAAAACGTTTACAGCGAGTGATTGATATTTTGAAACTCGTACTCTATTGTACATTTTATGGGTTTTCGTCTAATGATTTTTTTTGCGCGTACTTCGAAGCTTTGGATGTGTAGAGTTAGTAACGGCTACCGCCTTTGTTTTAGGTTTACCTCTCTTCCCCACATTCGTTTAGTCGAAACCACCTAAACAATGTTGACCTTGATTTCTTCCGTCCTGCATTTACTTTATTTTTGTTTAATACTTCACAACAAGATAGTTTCTTTAGTATACTTAAACGAGCCCTAATATATTCTTTACTATAAATAATACTTATTGTGCGCTAGTATTTATTTATATCAGAATTGTTTTTCGTGGCAATGCTTGCACCGAGATTGCCTCTGTCTCACGTTTGATTTTCTGTTTTCATTCTTAACTGATATCCACACACCGGAAACCGCAAGATAACACAATTCTTTAGGCTCCATTTTATATAAGTTGGTTAGTAGTGTTTCCTGAAACTCTATAAATTTACATTGATGCATTGACTGCTTCCGTATGCTCATTTTCCTTCTCAGTGCTTATTGACGTCATGTTAGAATCTTTCCAATACTTGCTTTTCCTTGTGCAACACGACTTCCTGAGTCGCCGACCACTATCTCTCTCCCGAATAGTTGAATAGTACCTTGCTGGTCAGCCGAGGTTTCGATTTTGTCTCCAAAATGGATTTTTTGCCACAACTTCGTTTGGTCGTTCCTTGGAACTTGTCGACACCTTCAGCTCATTTGATTGTATGTTTTTTCGAGTATAGACTCCTCCCCCTTCCCCATATTTTTTTTCGTTTTTTTCTCTGACTTCAGTTTTCGCATTTATGTATATCTCTATCTTTAACTCTTGTGTTGTCCCATTGCACGGACTGACATGTCGTTTATTTTTTATCGCAGACACTTTCATTTTATTTTTACAGTAATACAATTGACAACGATCTCGAAATCTGGTCGATTGATGAGTGCTGAGACTTCAATTAAATAATGACATCATAATATTTGAAAAGATATCACTCATAAACGGACAAGATCTGGAGATCGCAGTCCACTATATTTCATGCTAATTTGTAAGCTCTAGTGCGCTATAAACACATTTTTGAGTGCTATAAGTTTTTGAAATATTTTGAAAAATATTTAAAAAGGGGTTGGGGACTACTAGAAAAAAGTACACACGCCTTTTAAATTTGAGAAAAAATATTAAATTCCCATTTATAAAATCAGGTTTCTCCATAAATAGATTCACTTGATGAGCGTTACAATATGTATATACACGTCATTTGAAATAGGGAGATACAATGCATGGCTTCATAATTATAATTTAGCGATTAAAGTGGCATGAGTCGCCCGCAATGACCTCGGTCTGAAAGCGATACTGGACTGACTGCTGATGCTGCCAAAAATTGAATGGATATATGAAGACAGCAAGAGGAGAGGACACTTAATCTCGTTTGTCCACTTCCAGTCTAAACCAATATGGACAAATTTTCAGTTGTAACTCAGATTTTTACGCTTGATATCGCTCTGTGGACAGTTTCTTATTCATGTCTTAATTCTTGCAAAAAAGTAAACATTATTTGCAGTTTTTCTATTACATACAGAGTACGGTATAGTATTATACGAATAACTCAGGATTTAAAACTTCAATGAAAAAAAAAAAGTGGGTCGCACTGCGATAAGAAGCGTATAAACTTGAGTTAGAACCAAAAGTTTGGTCCACATTGGATTAGACTGGAGTTGGGCATACGAGTTTAAAATTTGCTCTGGCGTCTATCTTCCGACACTAAGGAGTCACTCCAATATCCAGACAGTCGCGCGTGAGGTTGAGCATTCTGTGATAACTTCGCTGTCGAAAGCATGAAGGAACATATACACACAAACACACATTATATATATACAGGGTCCATTATAAAAGTAGTGCGCATTTTCTGGGAAAAATAGATTTATTGATCGGACCTGTACGAATGATTAAAATTCTTCAAAATACTCTCCCCCTGCATCAATACACTTGCGGAGACATGGCTTCCACGCCTGGAAGGCACCCTGAAAGTCCTTGACGGGAATGTCTCTTATGAACGTTGAAACATGCTTCGGATGTTTTTCCACGGTCTCCCAATGCTTTCCTTTCAGCTCTCTCTTCAGTCGGGGAAACAAAGAAAAGGCACACGGAGCCAAGTCGGGACTGTAAGGGGGATGGAAAACCACCGGGGTGTTGCTCCGGGCCAGGAAGTTGGTAACGATGAAGGACGTGTGGCTGAGGGCATTGTCATGGTGGAGCTTGACCGTGTTTTTGATGTCAGCCCTCACGCGCGCGACCCGGCGTTTCAATCTCTTGAGCACCTCAAAATAAAAGGCTGAGTTGACAGTTTCTTCCTGCAGTACAAACTCAAAATGGACGATTCCTCGGGCGTCAAAGAAGGCAATGAGCATCGTTTTGATGCGAGACTTGCTCATTTGCGCTTTCTTGGGGTGGGGGGATGATTTTGTGTGCCATTCGCTGCTCTGCCTTTTCGATTCTGGGTTGTACTCGAACATCCAGGTTTCGTCTCCGGTTACGACAGAGTTAAGAAAGTCCGGCTCATTGTGAATAAAATCCAACAATTCTTGACAGCGCAAAACTCGAAGTTCTTTTTGATCTTCCGTCAACACTTTCGGCACAAGCTTCGCGCAGACCTTCGCATTTGCAGATCCTCGGTCACTATCCCATGTACTGCAAATGTGGACATGTGTATTTATTTATTTATTTATTTGGTACCTATTACAGGATATTAGTCCCTATTACAATAGGCTTACATAAGTTTCATTACATGACATAAGACACGACAGCATAGATAAAATTTAAAATACAAAGCAAAAAAAAAAACAACGAAAAAACTAAAGGAAAAGTTATGTACGTGATACACTTGAATATGTGATATTTGTCCTATAGACACAGATGAAACACAAATAAAAACACATGAAACACATATATACTTCACGAAAAACATTATATATATTAAGGAAATAATATGTTGGCATCGCAACTTAATTTACAGTACATATAGTTGTGCAAGTTTTAATATTTCATCATGATATGCACATAATTATTCATACTTCTTCTATTTGCTTATAACAGATTTAATAATACTTATATGCAGTGAGTAAGAGGACGAAAAATCTAATTCAGTATTGGTTTTTGACAAATTATAAGTTCTACACATTCTAATTAAAGATGAGTTAAGAAATGATTCAGTTCTATCTTTTGTAATATAAAATTGAGTTCTCATTCGAAGGTTTGTTTGTTTAACATTGAAACTTAGTTGGCTCACAAGTCCTTGATCGTCTATGCTACCGTTTATCAACTTAAATAAGAAAGCCATTAAAGCAATAGTACGCCTTACGGATAACAAAGAATAATCAAATATATTTAATAACTCATTGTATGACATATTTGCTTTAGTGAAACTATTATTAACTGTTTTGTAATACAAATACCTTAAAAAATTTTTTTGAATGCGCTCAATTTTTTATCGTACTGTTTGTAATAAGGTGACCATACAATAGACGCATATTCCAGTTTACTACGAACAATACTATTAAACGGAGTGACACAAGCCTTTGTCGTACTAAATTCCCTTGGATTTCTTTTTACGAAACCCAATGACTTATATGCTTTAATGGTAATATTTTCTATATGTTGTTTGAAACATAATTTACTATTCACAAGTACGCCTAAATCGTTTACGTAACTAACATTCCGTATTACAATATTATCAATATTATACTCGTAGTGATAATTATGGCTCTTTCTAGAAAACGTAATAGATACACATTTATTACTATTAAGAGCCAACCTATTTTCAATTCTCCATTTGTGACAACTATCCAGATCTGCCTGCAGTAATAATTTATCTTTATCATCTTTGATCTCTTTATAAATTTTCATATCTGCATATAAAAGGTATCTTGAATACGTGATAACAGCAGGCAGATCATTTATAAATAGTAAAAATAACAATGGGCCGAGATTGGATCCTTGGGGTATGCCGGAAGTAATGTCATACACTGTAGAATTAACTTGACTAAATACTACATACTGTTTAATACCTTGCAATTAAAAACAAATTAACAACATTAATTTATGTGAAAACCCCATATTTGATAATTTATTAAATAATATGTTATGGTCGAGTCTGTCAAAGGCCTTTGCAAAATCTGTATATATAGCGTCCACTGTAGATTTGTTATTAAGAGAATCTGATACATTTTGAACGAAACTTACTAAATTTGTTACTGTGGAACGTCCAGAATAAAAACCATGTTGACATGTCGAAATATATGGTTTTACCTGTTTGTAAATTCTACTATATATTATATGTTCAAATATTTTGGCAGGAGCGGATATGAGAGATATTGGCCTGTAATTTTTAATTTTAATTTTGCTCTACCGCTCCGATCTGATTCCCAAGCTTTTAGGAAATTTCCTCTCAATGTAATTCACTTTTCGCGTTGCTCAAATCCGGGTTTACGAGTGCGAGTGTCCTTCGGTCATTATATCCAACTACTGATTTCCCAATCCCGATCATTAATACGTATGACCGTGTGGTGATGTTCTTTTACCGTGCCTTGGATTCCTGTCATTCCTATATTCAACAAATTCTTTACAAGTACATTTACTAATAATTGTTTTGTATCTGTACTATCTAGAACAAAGATATTTTTTTACCATAGATCAATGAATGGTCGATCACAATATGCTAAATCATTATAAAAAAAATAGACCTCCCGTGTTTATGGTTGTTGCCAGACATGTTAACATTATACATGTTAACATTCTTCCGTTTGGATGTTTCGTTATTTGAGTAATAGGTAAATCTTGTCGCGAAAGAAGTACAATACCTTTTGTCTGTTGTGGTAAACAATAATTTATATCATTATAATTGGGGATTATAATTTCATTTGTGCCACTTTCTTATATCATTAATTAATCTACATTTTTGGGTTATGGGAAAGTGTTGTAAAGAATATAATTTAGTTCTCGTAGATGTCGAGTCAAGATTAAACGTGCCAAAGTTATAGGTTTCTGACATTATTATTCGATCACGATATGCTAATGCATATTTTTGAGTGGATAATATAAGAGTTTTCCTGTTCCAAAATTGCCATAGAAGCAAGATTACACATAATATTAAACACTTATACTTATTACCTGACACAATCGCATCAATCTTTTATACATAAATATACATATACATTTTTTTAAGAAGATGGGTTCGGAACCACTACAGTTGTTTGTTATTTTTTGGCATTGAATATGATATTTCACTCTTGTGTGTGCGCCAGTCTTAATGTCACTAATCTTGATTTCTGTTTTAAATATTCGTCTTCTATCTATTTGGAGCTGTATTTTTGTTTACTTTTCAACCCTTTGTGAGGAGTAATACCAGTATTATTCACTGATTGAGTACTGGCTTCATACTCTGATTCATCTGAACTAATAAAGGAATCTTAGCACCCTTAAGCACGCTTTTTCCTCGTTTATATTTTCGTTCCACATTATTCCTTCATCATTTATTATTGTGTCTTGTAACTCATTTACATTGTTTGCATGAACATTATTTTCACCACTATTATTTACAAAAGTCTGGCTTACCTGATAAGAATCCTGTTGTAAACATTCACTGACAAGCGTGGATGTTACCTGAATCGGATCTTCTTTTTCAACACATTTTATTCTTCTATAAGTTGCTGTCGTTTAACTTGATTGAGAAGTACACACTCCACCTGATTGATATCTTCAGTACAGCTTGGGCCTATACTTTTTGTTTACGACTTGATGTTAAAAGAGGGAATTCCTCAAAATCAAATACCACTGTTGTTTCTTATTGATTGAAATAACATTTTGTTTTCACTTTAATTTTGCACTGTATTTGCACCTGGTTGTTCTATACATTGGAAACCATAGTGTTGATGCAATCCACACAAATTACACTGTCTTTGTGCCATCCT
>JAGDQP010032011.1:0-21569 GCA_022664845.1 Lepisma saccharinum
AGCATACCTAGCCGGCAACTGGGAGATCCGGGTTCGAGTCCCGGTCGCGGCGGCTGTCAATTTTTCTGTGATAATTTCAACATTTACCAACACAAGGTTTATTGTGAAAAAAGGTAATAACGTCTATTAGAAGTGTTTTCATAGTTATGTAAACATTTAACTTGTACTACGTAGTTGTAATTGGCTCATAAACTATGTACAGGAGATTCTAATTCAAAATATTGACGTTTGACGTGTCACCACAGAAGTGGATTGTACTTGGGTTGGTTAGTAATAATAATAATCATGCGGTGTTAGATATTTATATTATTGTAATCAACAGCAGGTGCCATGGTACCTGATCCACAAATTGTGTATTAATATTATTTAAGAAAGTATATGTTACATTAACGAACGTGTGCCCTTGTGATGATAGTAAAAATGTCGCTGCTACTACAAACATACTTCTCGACAACGATGTAGCCAGGAAAGTGAAATCTGGGCAAGATATTTGGGTCAGTTTAAAGCTATTGAATTTCGCGTATAAGAAGAAAGTTTGGAAAAGTAATAACGGCGTAAAATTATTATATATCCCAAACAAAACAAAAAAAATACATGCTAAATTGAAGGGTTGTTCTACAAATATGTCACATTTGTAAAGTACAACAAAGAGCACATTTAACTGAGACGCTAAGTGAAAACACGGAAGCGAAATCTCCAATGGCTATTGAGATATGCCTCAGTGACTATCGTAGCCACACTAACTTGTGGGATTTCGGTACAAAACGATAAGAAATCTAGAAACTACTTACAGATCTCATCACAATATATTAAACTCTTTCTCACAGTGTTTCAAGCAGGCAGGTTCTATGCTACTGTGGAGTACACATAATATCAGCTATCGAATTTCGTGAGATGGATTTATGAACAAAATGTGTAGGTGCATACAATATTACATTAAGTGAAAATCCGAAGTAACTACTAAACACTTGTACCTCATGGGATACCGTAACTACTTAAGCCAATACAAGTTCGGTAGCTGATATTGTGAGTACCTCCGAATCCCACATGTCTACTCGCCTAAACTATCGTGAGAAACAGTTTAATCTATCATATTCGAATTTGTAATTAGTTTTTTTTGATTGCTTACCGTTTTGCACCGAAACCTCACAAATAGGGTTGTAATTGTTATTGAGACATATCTCGATAACCACTGGACATATCGTTTCAGAGTTTTCACTTAACGTCTCAGTTAAATGTGCTCTCTGTTTTCTACTTAGAAAAATGTGACGTATCTAGAAATAAGAACAGCAAGCACCCCTTGGTACCTTAAACGAAGTACCCAATTATACGCCGTTATTGCTTTTCTCAATTTTCTTCTTATACACGAGCGGCCCTGAGAGATATTTGATGTCCAGGGTTATTTTCAATAAACATTTTGCTATATATATATCTTAAAACTTCTCAGTTGTAACTAGATTTCTCAATTGCTCAAGAGAGGGTAACTTGCAACGCGTGTGCTAATTGTAACTATGAGATCTTGGCTTTGCTTGGATAAAGGTACAGAACCTTAATTTAATGCATTTAAAATACGTACGTGCTGTATATTTACTGAGCTAAAAGCTTTTCACTCTGTTTTATTTCCTTCTTGTTTGTTAGTTGCGATTTTCCGTAGTATATGTGTACTAAACATCATCTAAGAAACATGTTATAAAGCTTGTCATTTATAAACCGACAACTAGATCATTTCTCTTATGATTGTTTTCTAAAACTCTTAGAAATACTTGTCTTGCGTTGTCGTTAAGTGAATATATAACCGTGGATTCAAAAATATACTAAGCTCTATCCCTAAACCCTTAGTTGGTGCCTAATTTAGGATTACGAATTAGAAGACATTAGTGAAATGATTTTGTTATATAACATTCCGGAACTTACACAGTGCCATTTAGTCGCACCTAGTTCTTCGACATCTCGGAAAGATTTTTTTTTTACTGCGCCCAAGTTATCAACTAGGCGTACTTTTTAAGTGATAAGGCAAAATCTATTTTCTAGTAAATGCTTGTCGTAATAACTCGCACGTCTTTCAACAAGGACAAATGAACAACAACCGTGCTGCTGCTCTTTCCTCATAATCAAAAAGTCGATGTTTCAACCCCAGGATTGGACTTTCTGAAGTATTTTCCTAGTTTATCCTGAGCCGCACCAGTCAAAAGTTGGGATACTACCCACCTTCTCTTCTCGTTCATACATAGTACAGTTCATAACGTGACGGACTATAAAATTATATAAATACTACGTTTCAACCAGCAAAGTAATAGGCTTTCCCATTTTGAAGGCATTATTTCAAGGTAAACATGTAACCAGAGATTTTATTTCCATTGCTGTTATAGCATCGACAATCTAACTTTATCTAAGCCCACGCTGCACTTACTTAGTTCTGCTTTGGGGAGCGGCGCTTCTGTGCTGCTAACAAATTATGGAGCCTCTGAACTAGGGATGAACTAGGACTCCGAATCTTGGATCCGGATCCGAAATATCGGGGTTTTAGATACCTAGTCCAATGGATTCGAGCGATTTCGGTCGCAGATTCAAAGACCCAGTATTCGGACTTCGTTATTACGATGCATCCGAAACTCCGATGCCGGGATGGTAAATTATGAAAGGCCCTGGCCAATACCTTCCCGGCCCCATCCTCTGCCTACCCTCCTGGCTTAAGCCAAAAATGAAGGCCATAAATAAAGCCAATTTTATTCAATGTATCTGAAACTCGAAAAATATATTTACTTTTGTGTTAACAAGTTCTTTACTTAAAAATTGGTGACAATTGCCTATTCAGAACTAGCAGAGTGTATATTCATTGATACTTCTTATTCATGACGTTTGCAGGATTTTAGAGTTATGGGAAACCAAGTCTCTTCTTGCCGAAGGGAAGTGCTAGATAAGAAAAATGGTTTAGGAACGTGTATGCCCGAATTTCAAATTATCAGGTCCGATATTTGTGTCATGGTGTGATCGTATATTTTTTAAGGGCTAGAATTTGTCATAAAAATTTTTGTTACAAGTAGTCTGCAATTGCAGACGTATCTTGGATTTTATATTTTGTGGTATAATAGTATTCATTATGCTGCAAGTCCTGATGAAGTCGATATGTTAAGGACTCTTTCTGGTCTTTTAATAAGCTAATCATTTACAGATCAAGGTCTTTAAATTGCATAGTATAAAAACACATACAGCAAAGTATGTTGCTGACAAGATAGAAAACTATTATTTCAGTACCGAATGTTTCTTGATCTTCGCGCCATCCCACACTAATTTTTGTTATTTTTATATGTTAAATTGAAACATAGACTAGCTTCAACTACACTCCTTATTGCCTCTGAAGATCGTGTTTGCTGTTCAATTCGAGTTTTTTTTTAAATATTTAAATGAATCAACAGCTGATTGTTTCTATACTCCATTTCCGATTACTATTTGATTTTTTTTTCATATCAGGGAAATATTTTCTTTTTGGCATTTATTAAACTAATTAATAACATATATTACAACCAAGAACGTTTTTTGTTTTGCAAAATAACATAATATTAAACACGTATAGTTATCTGTTATTAATTCAGAAATTATTTGTAGTGAAATACTTGATCATATTGAGTAGAACATCTCCAAGAGTATAAAAATAGTGTGTATACATAGGAACCTTGTATAATCATTTGTTTTTGCTGTAAATTACTATTAAATCAGACAGGACGAACTACAGGTTACGCTACTGTTTTGTCTGTTGTATTTCTCTCAAACCATTTTAGTTTGATGAGTCCATAACTGCCCAAAACACCGATAATGTGCGAAAAGAAAAAAAATGTTTGCTAACAATTACTAAGTGTACTTAGGTACATTATCTTTAGAGATTTTGCAGTGTTGCAGAATCAACATATTATAAACGACGGGCTTACACACAAATGTCGCTAGTGTCGACATTGTAAATGAAAGCGTCGATGCTACACTTTTTTGTGGACAAACATTGAGAGTCCACACTCCGGCCTCCTTAACGATTTATTTGTCATATATTGAATACTTTTTGACATAAAAATGTGTGTCCTGAAGATAATCAGAATATATTGTGCACAAAAAAATACACAAAAGTGCGCAACTGAACAAGTGCTGACCCAAATAAATTATACAAGGAGTGAACTTTTTTGAACAGTACAATAACTGTATGGAAGGAAAAGTGAGAGCTTACTGTCATGTATTTAAATTAAACAAATATTTTATCAGAGTTTTGTGAAGAATACTTTGTAACTCTAATAAGCAATTTGTTTCTTTGTAAAATGAAAATAACAATTAAAATATTTAGTGAAAGGATTTTTTGTTGCTATATGGATTTGAATTGCAAAAACTAGTCTCTTAGATTCTGTTATTTTCATCCTTTGCGACTTTTTATGGTTGACTTTCTACGGGCACTTTTGTAGTGTTCCTTCATGCCTATATCACTATGTACGTGGCAACGTTTATGGCATTGCTGGCTGTTGTACCCATGTGGTATGAAGAGTCAGGTCAGTGTCTCCAAGGTTCTGGGTTCGTCTCCCGGCTGAGACATGGATGTTTGTGGATTTGAGAAACTTAACAGCTAATGGACTCGAGACTGTTCGAAGTCATTAAATGGTTCAAAATACAAACTTTTCCTCAAAGTTTATGGAACTTGAAAAACAAAATCCAAGTGAATATATCTTGAGCACGTGAACGCTGACGTAGAATATTTTCCAATATCAACACACTTCGATTCATAGAAAATGGAAGATTAAGATATTTTAAAATTCCCAATATTGCACAATATCACAACATACAACCAAGATAAATATATGACAAACAGAACACCGTTATGTCTTGAATTTCCGCTAACATATTCGCTCAATGTTGCCAAATTGTGCAGGTTTGTCAGATTTACAGAAGTTTAATATCATCCATTCTCTTTAAATATAAGTGTACACTCCACCAGACATATAAATTTAGTCTACTCAATCTCAACTCCTTTCTAGCATACTGAGAAAAAAATCTTTATCCAGGCACACGCATTGAACAGAAGTATACGACAAATTTGTAATTACTACTCACAGGTATAAAACATATTTTTGTAAGTATATTGAGAGGAAAGTAACCAAATTTCGCCTAGTAGCCTAATTCCGCCCACAGAGGTTTCTCACTTAGTATGAATTTAAAATTATTGCAATCGATCGTCACGTCCGAAGTAACGGGCGAACAATAAACTTGGAATATTTGAAAGGTGTGGTGTGTATTGTGTGTGTCTCATGGTGTTTATGAATTTTCTCCTGGTGGGAGTTTTGAAGTGGTTCCATTTTGCATAAAAGATTCAGTAAACTGTGAGTTTTATAGTGATAACAATACGCATGCTTGGTTAGTGATAATTGAGCTATCATATACATATATTTTGATGGGAAGAATCACATTTTACAGTGTCAAGGGAGTCCTAATTTCGCCAACTTGATGGGTCCAAATTTCCCAAAATTGAACAAAATGTTTTTTAGAAAATGAAAAACGTAAATTAGCTTAGAGAAGCATAGAACAATTTGTAATTCAGTGAAAACCGTGCAATATATTGCTGTTTGACAATTATATTGTCACATGTAACAGTGCGAGGGAATTTCAAAACAGACAAATAAACAATTTCATAACAGCAAAGCTAGAGGACTTCATTTATCAAGTACTGACACCAAACGAGATACAACTGTAGTTGTACATAAACAAGTGTCGAATGTATCAGTGCTTGCGATAGAGAGTGTCTCATAAGTGATGGATTCTACTTCGAAGAAAAGAAGGATGAAAAGTGGGTTACAGGTGGAAAATGTCGCATTTGGTTCCATGAAAACTATGTTGGTAAATCTAGATTTTCTCCAGATTTCGTGTTTCGAACTAGAATGAATCAGAGTTTTACTATTTACAGCTTTTTTTTTTTTAGTTTGGAAAAGTGACACTCGTATTTTTATACATAAATAATTACAGCTATACTAGTTCATAGTATCCCACTTTAAATTGTAAGCAAATTTCTCCGTGTAGCTTTTTATGTGACACCAGGCGGTTTGCGAAATCTGGTCCCTATTTTTGTAAGAGTCATTTTTGTCTTGTTCAGGAAAATGCATTATTTCCCAAGTTGGATGGATTCAATTTCTGTAGAATCAGAACATATTTGTACAAAGTTTAATATTTGTAAATTTAACTCAATAACATAATTGCAACGAATAAAAGCATGGAATAGGGAAAACAGAGCTTCAAAGTATCTGGGAAGTGTCATAAAGGAAAGTATGAATAAGAACGGCGAGAGAGACAATTACTAAGAAGAAAAATCTTTTCTGTGGACTGATGAAAAAGTTATGGACAAAATGGTTAAGCGTTTTATGTAGTGTATAGTGTCATATGGAAGCATTTGAAATGTAGATATGGAGAAGAATACAGTAGATCAATTGAATACAGATGAAAACGTAAAGAGGAAAAGCTGAAGAAAGTAGACGAGAAACAAACAATAATAGAAACAATAAAGAAGAGAAAGACATTGCTTACGTAATGACTGCACCCTGAGAGATGTAATTGAAGGTAAAAGAGGAAGAGGAAGGAAGAATGTTGCAACTTATTGACGCTAAGCCAACAAAAGAAAGCGCAATATCGGGATGAACGGAAAGGACTTAACATGCCTTGAAGTAGAAAGCTTTTGCGTTGTGCTGACATCTCTTGGTGTTCCAGTTAACTAAATGCTACCACACTGCTGTAGCATACAAGTAAGGATAAAATACCGTACAAAAGCGACCGTTTTCGATTCGTAGCTTAATGTGTTGGATAGAGTGATAGACCCGTGTTCGATTCCCACCAGTCGCTCACGTTTTTAAAATGTTTTTTTTTGCAAATAACATTTAAGAAAATAATATGTCCTCCCTTTTGAATTACTATTTCATTTTTTCTTTATTTTACACGATGTAAACGGCGAAGATTACGTTTAACAACGTTTATTTCAGCCTTCTCTATCTTCATACAGTACGTAGTTTAACAGCGTGCTAAGAGATGGCAATACCTGCCTCTCAGGCTTCTTTACGGCATACAAGCTTTCTTCCTTAAAGGAGATGCTATTTTCATCAGAACATTAATAATAATGATTAAGATGTTTATCTCAGTGCACTTCGGGACTTCTTCTTCTGAGGGATGGCAGGAATAACATCAGGCAGGATGCTCAGTCCTGCAACTTGAAGCCATATTTTTTCTGAATACGAAGTACTCACTCCTTCATAGAGGAGGTACAGTTATTGTCATCATAACAAAAAAACAAACCCTGCCTGAGCTGCAATTACAAAGAAAAATTGCAACACAAAAATAATTGGTTTTGATAAAAAAAAAAGGAATAAAAGACTTCCGCATATACGTATTAAACAGGCGAATGTCCTTTTCCTTTGTCACTTCAGCAGACAGAAAACAAGCAAGTATAAGGGCCCAGCCCAGGTAGGAAGAAAGTCGGTAAACATGGAATTCAATGCTTGCTTAAGTCGATAATCGAGTTTGCCGAGTGGTGGGACAGCTCATTTCATAAGGATGACAGCTATAGAGTCCTTATGAATAGAGAATAGTCGGAAGAAGAGAAGAAGAAGAAGAAGAAGAAGAAGAGAGAGAAGAAAGTCTTGGCAAAATGGTTTTTCTTCCACCTCCTTCCATCTTCTCTCTTTGTCGCTTCCTGTCAATCAGTTGAAGAAAAAGGTTTTAGGATTTTAGTCTATTTTCCTCTTTACTTCTAAGCCTTTATTGATCGTCGTGAAAAAGTATGGAAAATTACTCATAGAGGGCACGGATGTATGTGTTATATAGTGAGAACGTGGATTTGCATTAACAATGGGGAGAGAATCATGAATAGCACCATTATTTTGCAATAAATTTAGGTTTTGTCTCGTAAACAAGAAATTTATAAGAAGTACACAAAAACTTATTTAGCAGATGTATTTCTACATAGAACACTGATATTGTATACTTAAAGATGTCCTTATATACCAACAGCTAAGCTAGGGAGCTAAATAATTGCAGTTTCCCTTATAGTTTGCTCCGGTCAAATACATGTGAAAAATAGTGATAGATTGCAAATTTACTAAAATTTGAACGTTCAGATAGGACCCGGGAAGAAGAACATACTAGACAGGGGCCTGCTGGAAGTGTCTCGCGCGAGCCCTTTGATAAAAATTTATATTTATCCCGATCCCTTTGTTGAAATTGCTCGCGAGGAAAAAATCAATAAACATAGTTTTCTAATTTAAGTAAGTCATTTTATTCTTCACATAGTTCTCATTAGTGAGTAAAAGGACGATACGCCACTGTTCAAACGCTGGGCATAACGTTACCTCGAATAGTATGTTCTCTGCATTTATTCTTATGCGTAGCCGTGTGTGTGTGTGTGTGTGTGCGTGTGTATTTGGTGATCTTTTTTTTCGTGTGTTTAGTGAATAGTGAAACAACTTGTGAGCCCTTTGCTAAATTATTTAGAGCCCAGCTCTGGTACTAGGATACATTTCGGGTCATGGGACACAAACTTTGACTTTTCCTTGTATTCTATTCATACTGTGTCAGTAGATTTGTACAAGTATCATTCGTAAGAAGCAATGTTGTACGTTAATAATAATAGTATTGATGACGCTTAGATATCTCTTCAAAGGCGAAGTCTATAGTACGTAATTGCTGTTGCTAGTTGTCATATCCAGCCAAAAAAAAAAAACCAAAAAAAACATGATAGCAAAAACAACTAACAATTTTGGGGAAGTCTCTTGATATATCCTGTAATGTTGAAGAGAAATGTCAGTATTTGCAGTTATCGCCAGTAAACCCGGAAAGCCACCGAGTAATTCCTTTTACCTTATTCGAAGGTTTCCGCTTCCAGTTCCGAAATGATTTGCGCGCATGCGCAGAAAGTCTTTCTTATCGTAACAACATGTCTAATGTTGGTTGCGCGCATGCGCAGAAAGTCTTTCTTATCGTAACAACATGTCTAATGTTGGTCAAGTGTTTGGTGCAGCCATGTTGATCGCTTGTTTTCACAGATATGGGAAATATTATCAGTGCATGGAGATTCCGATTCCTAAATGGCAAATAGAAAATTTATTAAAATGTGACGTCAGTCGTGGTGAGTAACTTAGTTTATATATTTAATACGAGTTCATTTTTTTGTGAAGTATTATGTCTGGGAGAAAATGGGTTCGAAGGTAGATTAGCTTGCTTCTAAAGTAAAATTAATATGAATACCGAAATCCAAGATGGTGGTTGCTTCTGAAGGGAGGTGAGTTCGATTCTGACATTAACATATTGTTGCAGGTCAGAGCTGGAGACTCGGCTCCGTTGTCTTAAGTCGCCAGACCCATGGAACTGCATCTGTCATTCCCGAACAGCAACCATCTAGAACTATTTTACCAAGCCCGAACGAGCAGTAAGTCAAACTGTGATAGTGGAAAGGAACTCAACATACTCGGATCAAGATTCGAACCTAAGTCAAACTCTCTCCCGACCAAAGAAAGCGGAACGGTCTCTGACTGAATGCGATATCAGTAGATTTCCCCCAAGTTCCGAGACAATGTTAGTCATTTCATTATCCTGTGCTAATATGAACAGGATGAACATTTTGAAAATTTAGTAACAATAATAGTGCCCTGAGGAACACCACAAATGGGTTAGTAAATCATCAAATAATTTCCATCTACTTTTGCCGTAATTTTCCTTTAAGATTAAAATTTTTCAATCCTTGATAGAGCGGTATTGTGAATTCCGAATCTATGCTTAACTTTATAAGCAGTAAATTTATACTTCAGGACGTTGAAAGTGGGTCTGTCGACAAGTTTCAACTCAGAAACTACTAGCGCTAGGAAGATGGTTGAGGTGTCGTTGCAAAAGTCTTGGAGCATTTTTTTTTTAAGTAGAACATTGATCATTCAAATAGGATTCTTGTTGCTGAAGCCTTGCTATAGCATTTATGCACACTGCACAGTTCCCCGATTCGACTCCGCCTCGCTTTTTGTCTTGTCCACACAGCATCTAATTATGCCTCTTCGGATCATCAGCGCAACCTTAAAAATATTTTAATAGAGGAAGGCGTAGAAAAAAAAATCAATCTTTTAGTTTTATTTCAGAATAAGTAAATTAGACTCTTTCAATCACTGATCCTTAAATAAAGTAACTTTTGTCCTATAGTTATGGGATACTCGATAAAAGCATTCTAACCTTTCAGCATTTGAAATGCTCTTAACCGCGAAGCGTAAATAATTCTGCTTAATGGATATAAAAAACTATGAAAAACTCTATTATCGAATGTCTGATTGGTCTAATTGGTAACTGAGACGGCGGACAGACAATTGAGATTTTCTTTCTTTTAAAAAGTTTATCAATTTGAAAGAGCCTATTTTCTTCTCTTTTGAAATTTTAGAATTGTTCAACTGTCATTCAGACTATTAATTGCCTTTTTTCTCTTCTTCTTCATTTCAAATTGAAAAGGAAAGATGGCGCTTTATTATAATGGTTCTTCTTGGAGAGGTTTGGTCAGTTTAAGTTTCAAGACACCTAACGAACACTTCTCATTTTTCTATATTATGTTTGCCATTTCATAATTCAGCATAAATAATTTATGTTTTGTATTTTATTCATAGAACTCTGCAGATCGTAACATAATCTGTAGAGACATCTACATTGTTATATTACAAGTAACAGAAAAAATATAGTCATATTCTTTTCCTCTCACTCAATCTATGACTTACGGAACTCGCAAGTTCATCGCCGTAGTAACAAACGTTCGGCATCGGGATCTATCCCTAGCAAGATCAAGCCAGTTCTCATCACAAACACCTACTTCTCGAAGATCCCTTCTAATATTGTCCTCCCAACGATGTATCGGTCTTCCCAACGGTCTATTTCCCCTTCAGCTTTCCAACCAAGATGGAATATAATCTTCGTTTTTCTCCCATCCGAACTACATGGCCTGCCCATCTTAGTCATCGCGATTTCATTATTCTTACAACATCGTGTGAGTCGTACAGTCCGTGAAGTTCTTCATTATACAGTCTCCTCCATTCTCCAATCATCTCGTCCCGTTTCGGTCCGTATATCTTCCTCAAAACCTTATTTTCAAATACACGTAATTTATGTTCATTTGCTAGGGTCGTACTCCAACTTTCGCATCCGTAAAGTATTACCGGCAGAATAACCGTTCTGTATATTTTTAATTTCAATTTCCTTGATATTAATCGCGAAGTTAGAAGTTTTTGGACTGAATAGAAACATGCATTCCCCGATACTAAACGACTTTTTATTTCTTCCATTGCCTCGTTTTTGCCTGTTACATATGCTCTCAAGTATTTCAATTTGTTTATTTTCTCTATGTTCTCATTCTTAATTATCATGTACCTATTTCCGTTATTTCCTGTGTTTCGGCATGTTATTATGTTTTTGGTTTTCTTTTTCTTTTTTTTTCTGCCACTAGAAAAAGTTTCTTATGCATAATCTGTGTTAATTCTTGGATATTTACATTATCCCCCCACAGATTATGATTTTAACAGCCAAAAGAGTAAGACTAGGGTTTCTAATTAGATGCAAAATCTATACATTTAACTGTGTGATTAGAAAACCCAATCATATGAGTGCTCAAAGCTACGGGGTAATTACTGGACACTTTTGGGGCAGATTTTGTGTATGTCTTGAGGCAATTCTTAGCTACATCAATGTCAGAGGAATTTCAAGACACTTAAATATAGTATATTCTTCTAGATTAGGTACAGGGTGAGGCAAAAAAGTAACGAGTGAAAGTAGCGCTTTGGACAGCTATATTATCGAACAAGAATATGTTTAACATGTATCGCTTAGTTACGAACCACATATTCCATGCTTGTTAATATCGCATTGACCATAATTAGACACAGGTCGGGTGTTAAAACTCTGATAACAGACAAAATGTTTCTGTGTTGTTGCAGATGTCTGGACGTTGGTGTGAAGGATCTTTCAACATGCCCCACAGCAGTGATCAATTTTTATGGGGATGGTTGGGATTTCCCGGTCTATGCAAAAGTTTTCCCTGACTCTGTTTGCCAATATAGCCTGAGATATGGACGACCCTGAAAAACAGCATTTTACATATCTCATGTCAGTAATTATTCCCCCTCTCTGGAAATTAGACAAATCGAACACTGTTCCACAGATATGTCTGATATACCTGAACTAGGGGATGGGTTGGAAAAGTCTGTTCCTAGTGACATCATTCCACCTAAAAAGAGTTCCTTTACCTGGCCCAAATGTGGAGGTGCTTGCTGGAAGATTTGTTCAAATTTCAGACCATGAGGGACACAAAACACCTGCAAATTAGCTGGAAAAAGGATAATTAATTGTTCCCTGTATTCAGTAGCAGTAATTATTATGGATTACTCATTGCCATCTTCCAGAAAATAGGTCCATATTTCGATATTGCAGCCCACACCGTTAACTTCTCTGAATGATGGGGTCTTTTGACATATTCGTGTGGTTTCTCCCAACCCACGAAATGCATATTTTGCTTGTTGACATGCCAACTCAGCAAAACGTCACATTCTTCCAATCACACCAGTAGTTTAACACGAGTCTATGAAGCACTAGTCTCACGTATACAGGTCCGCTAAGCACACGGTCGTAACAACGCACACACGTGGAATGTAATCCGTAGGTCTCAGTTCATGAAGTACGACCGTTCATCAATTTTCTTCACCATAGCATGTACACTAGTTTCCTGATCATTAGACATACACCGAAAACTATTCTTGGGGGATTGCAACACTTTCAGCAAAGCACAAGCGTCATTGTCGTTAGTTCTGGCACTCCATTGTGGTTGTTTACAGATTTTGTGGTCACTAAATTCGTTCTCGGTTTGTTTGAAGGTCCTCTTCTCTTTTAAATTATTCAAGCATTTGGCTTACGCTCTTCAAGAAGGATTGACCAACTCCATGTTCTATACCGTAACTTCGGAGATATTGTTCCACACACCAAACACAATTCTCTACAGTGTACTGTGGAAATTATTAACCTGCGGATTAGAATGTTCATTAATACAATAAGTGTCATATTATGTATCATATATATTTTAATTTTTATTACAATTGAAAACCAAAAGCATAAAACTTTCGATATAAAAGCGTTAATTTTTGCTGAGTACATTCCAAAATTTTACGCCCTTGCAGAAACTGTTTTAACTATAAGATCAGAAGGAATTCACCAACTGGAGTTTCTCAAAGTTACTGTAAAGTAACTCAGTATTACGTCGATATTTCAGTTCTAAATATAATTCTTATATGAAAAGAAAAAAAATGTGTAAAATCGTTTTAACGGTGGCATTTGTAAACCAAGTTTCTCAAGGTTTCTGATGTAAAAATATACTTAAAAGTTAAATATCCAGTTGACAGTGAACATGTAGCCAGTGATTCTGACAGACCCCCTACCCCTGTGGGGGGTGTCACCCCCTCCCCCCAAATTCACTAGAACACCCTAACTTTAAAATTTTTTATGGTAAAAAATCGACAGAAATCGTTCTAAACACCGCTCACACCTTCCCAATTTTGACTTTACAACCCCCACAAAAACTGAAAATCCTGGCGGAATCTCTGCATGTAGCACTTGTTGAGAAATTTTGGTACTTGTATCTAAAATTGTTTTCGTGGTAACGCTAAACTTTAAAACCTGATCAGCAAAGTCGTGGATCTTTCATACCAACTTTTCCATTTCTTAAAAAATATTTTGTAAAAGTTGAGAAGGGTCTTCAATAAATTTAGATTTTTAAAAATTTCGGATAAATCAAAAATAATATTGAAATTTTGGAAAGGATACCCCGTTAATACGCACCCACTAAATGAACTACTTTAGATTTTGAAATAGCTTCATGTAGGCGGGAAATTTGAAAACCCGAAAAGTACCACATCATAGCCCAGAGTTTCAAATTTATCATTTGAAACACACGCATTGAAATAGTGGGCTGAAACTGGATTAATTTTGGTGATCCGGTGACGCGGCCTGTCCCGGACATAGTTGATCCGATCCGAAACGTGACCCTATGATCAAATGTTAATCCAACACACCTGGTGGCCCAATCTTGACCCTGTGACCTGCTCTTGTTCCTGTAATTTGAACCAATCAATGTTGTAATCTGTAAGATTCCTTGAGAAGCAAGTTTAGATAGCCTACTGGAACATAATTTTTGAGAGATTTAAAATAATGCAATTGTTAGTAATACTGCAAACACAAAATTATTTCTAATCACAGCGGCCGACCATTCTGACTGAGGGTTTTCCAGGGATTTCCTTAGTAATACCAGGCAAATGCCAATATGGAACCTTTAACTCGCACTGGCGACACCTTCCCGCACCCGTTTCCCTCCCCTGTCCCGGTCTGAGCCTTAGATGCCCAAAGGTTATAAATAAAAATCAAAGGTTATAAATAATAAGAGAATAATTAAACTGTTCTTTCGCTCTGCTGGTCACCTCGTAAGTCCTTGTTACCAATATAGACCTGGTCCAAAACTTAATGACCCGTTTCAAATCTGGTCGGTAGAGCGATCTTGTGAACATCCTAGCGGCCTTCCATCCTGGCTGACGTTTCTATAGTTGTTTTTTTTTTTTAGTCACAGTAGACGAATGAGACTTGCAACAATTATACCACCCAATTTACCTCTACTTATGCTGTAGTTATGCCATATACTCTCTCATTACCTCTCTCTCTATCTTTCTACTTTGTTCCGGACACTCTCTCTTTCTTCCGGTTTAGCAAAAATTAGCAAACATCGTTTGTACAACATTTTCATAGAGGGCGAACTCTGTACATGCATTAACTAAGGATGGCCTAGCTGCAAAGCGTTAAGAGTTGCAATAATTTGATCAGGTGTATATCCAGACTAAGGTTCTGGGCGCTGTTCTGTCCTTTATGTGTCCCTGAAGAGCGCTCCCAGAGCATCCATTGTACAGTCTTGGACAAACAGTTACCAATCTGGTCCACAAATGTAAGTTCTCTTTGTACATAAAAGTATTCTCGTTCTTGATGACTATCTGTAGAAGTTTGGTAGGAATTAAGAAGGTAAAAAAAAATACCAGCAAGGTGAAGAAGGACAAATGAGAAGTACGTAGTGAGCCGTGACCTTTTCAGTCTTAATGTATTCACTTAGTAGCACAGAGAGAGAGAGAGAGAGAGAGAGAGAGAGAGTACAAACAACGGAATAAACAAACATCCTAGAGAGGCGAAGAGAGAGCAAAAGACAACTTTCAGTGCTTGTTTGTCAATGGACCATTAAAGTTATCTGGTACAGCGGAAATTGAATTTTCACTTTTCGTGATGCGACAAAATGGGCTCTCAACTTTATTAATTGGAAATGTGCGACCCCCCTTCCTTCTCTCTCTCTCTCTCTCTGTCTCTCTCGCACTCAAATGAATTTTCCAGGGAGGAGACAACTTTTAGTGGAGTTTGCTTTGCGTACAAAGGGAAGCATTAATAATCAAATTACGTGATATTCAAAACAGTACCTGAACTATTGTTGTTGAAGCAAATGTACGTCAAATGATTTGTAGGTGTAAAAAAAACATACTTTGAAAGCAGTAGAGTTTCAATTTTTAAGTTATTTGATGCCGTTATTTCCCTTTTAGTGCATGATGATAGCATTCAACCTCCAATCCGTGTATCTGATTGTAATAGAGCTTGCTATGTGTAATAATGGACGGTGTGTTGGTATGTACGCGCTTCCATTTGAGTCAAAACAGTTGGAAAGAAAAGTGTATTGGTTGATGCTGGTTAATTACAATCTCCACATGTAGAAAGTGAAACCTCTGTTTCCACGTCAGTATGTCTTACTCCCTTTAAAAGAAACGGGTAAGGCCAAATAAAAAATATGCTTCCGGTACTCTTTCAATCATGCGGACAAAATCGCCTCTTCCATATACGCCCCAACATATTCTTCATCCACTTCCCTACAACTGGAAGAGACTATATGGTAAAATATTTATTATGACTGATGATAAAATGAAATTAAATCGAGTTGAATTCAATTTTATTTGTGGCCTTCAGCAGTGGCGACGTTAGGGGAGGACCTCCCCCACCTCCTAGAGGGCCCCTGCCGGTCGCTGACCCAAGTGAATAATCGCTTGTTAAGATTAATCAATGGAGCATATCGATGGTGGTCGGTGACGTAATAGCTATGCCATCTCGGGACTCGTGCTTGTGCGCTTGACTGTAATGGCTGATACGCATGACTCTGAATAACCATTGTCATGGACCGTATAGTTTACGGCGAGTGAGCAAGAAGATAGGCTATCTGTCTTGGGAAGTGAGACGCCATGAGGATCCTAGTTTTCCCACGGGGCTTGGAATAATGGAAAATAAGATATTCTGGCCAACAGGAGCTGTGTGCGCTTACGATTGTGTTCGCAAAGTTACATCAATCAATTTCACTAGCTCCGGGCCCCAGATTGCCTTACACCGTCACTAGCCTTCAGGCATCTTGAATTCAGATCATCTTTCGCATAGGAAGAACGAACTTATGTGCCCGAAAATGTACGGATATTGTTCAAGATACAGCTGGAGTAACTGCGTGAGTCCAGTACTTGCAGACACGATAACGTGCATCTTCGTTACAACGACTGGCTATATTGGTCTTCATTTTGTGAGTATAAATTACATGCGAAAGGACATGCCCATCTTAATGAGATTTGTCCTTCTCTCCTTGGGCTGATTTTTAACAAGACCCTTTTATGTCTGTGAAGGTTTATGGCATAAACAAGAGGTCAACGCCTGACAGCACATACAACAGAATTTGGAAGAACATATACCCCGAAAATAATATCGATTCGTTTGAGTTTAGTTCTTAATTTGATTCAATTTTAACATTTCCAGTTCATAAGAAAATTACGCTACTGAAAATAACATATTTTTATTGTTTGCTTTTAGAACAAGATATTTTGTTTCGCCTTAAACAGTTCTATATATTCCAGAGATTTTCTTGAAATGCGCGCACATGTCTCTATGCCTATGGGTGGGTCTGAAAATGAGAGAGAAATAGGGGAGAGAGAGAAGAAATACAGGAAAATAAAGAATAGGAAAAGAAGTTAAAGAAAGGTTTAAAGGTGGTTGAAAAGGAGAGAGAGAGAAGGAGAAGGAAACGAAAGAGCGGGAATGAAACAGAGAACGTGCTTTATCTCGAAGCATGTAAGAGAAGGAAAGAAAAGAATGGAGAAAGTAAGAAAAGAATCGCGAATCCTTGACACAGTTGCAAAGGTGGTGATGGAAGGAAATGATACTCAACGGTTCCATCATCATCATCTGTCTCCTCGAAAGATGGCCTCTCCGCTGTCGTCATCAAACAGAGAGTGAGAGCGAACACTCGAAAGATCTTCTGAATTTGAATGATCTCTGTGTCATTTATGAGACACGAAAGAACGAGATATACAGTTTCATTTACAACACGTCTTTCCGCTTGAATAGCCTGCAAAGAGTCACTTTCACTTTAAACGAAAGCTTAGCAGTTTTCTTCATTCTGAAAAAGAAAACGAAAAAGAAAAGAAAGATGAGGTGGAAGGAATGAACATCAGCAATCCTTGAAAGATGATGAATAATAATGAATAGATTGAAAAGTGAAGAAAACCTCTAGCTACAGCACGTAAAATCATTTTAGTCCACATGGACCTTTGATGAGAATGGTGTTCCTATCATGAGCTTCAAGGCCATAACGTATAGAATTTGCGCGTAGCGCCGTGTCAAAATTTAATAGAGCTCTGGCCAGTTAACTCCTTTATTACAGCCACGTTGAAGCACGCGTGTGAATCCCACCCACCGTGGACTTGTTGGAATGTTATCCTGTGGAATAGTATTCCACAACTGTTACATCTAAACCGTCAGATTGATAATGATCGTTGTTAGTTGAGGATGAAGCCGAAGTTGGAGCCCAAGCATGTCCCACACATGCTCCATGGGCGAAAGATATGATAATCTTGACGTGACATGGTATAGGGACGAGCGATATCATGTTTTAATATCCTGTTCGTTCCTCAGTACCGTTCACGAATGGCACCAGAACGAGCTCGGTCACCTTTCTGATATAAACGTCATGGAACATTGTTACGGATAACAATAACGGGTGGTCCTGTTTTCTAGCAAATCCTTCCCACATCACAATGATTTATGTCAGTACGATAAGACGACAGTCCGACGATGCTTGCAGTTTGCGAACAGACGCTCACTAAGCTTTGTGTAAGTGGTACGAAGGGAGAAACGTCGCTCGCCCATGAATTTCACAGAGATTCCTTCTGCACTCTAATGGGCTCTAGCACTAAAGATGTATTTAACGGTGGGCGGCATTGAGCAGACAGCATTGGGCGGCAAACAGACAAGTGGACATCTGAGGTCACTTGCCAATAGACGGCTTAGAACAGTCATAATATTACGATGGTACATTCGAAACTATGTTTCGGCTGGCTTCTTTCCTATATCCTCTCTGCGTCTCTCTTCCGACCTGAGACATAGTTGCTTAAATGCCGTAAAGGAAATTCCAATTGCCTGTTCTGACCAGTGCTGAAATCGAGCTACTTTTGGTGACACGGACTTTGGTGACCCGGAGACACGATGGTCCGTTCCGAAATTAAACTCGAAGGACCGGGTGACCCGATCTTGATCAAAATGACCAGACTAACTTTGTGATCCGGCTAACCTATGACCGATTTTTAACCCAACTGATCCAGTGACCGAATCCTGTCTTGACTCCATTTGGTCTAGTCTGTTTCCTGTGGCTTGAATCAATCAATTTGTTCATTTGTGAGATTCACACATTCTTAAAGAATAGTCTTTTTGAGGGAAGAGTTATTTGCACCGGTGACCCGTTTCAGTTCTGGTTGTGTCTTCCAGTGGATCGAAATGAAAGTACAGTTCGCCGCCATCTTGAAAATGAGCCGATCTTCTCTTGCACTGGTTTACCGCGAACGGTCGAACTGAGAGCTTCCGGTAGCAGTGCTTCCCCCAGGACCATTATTATCAAAATTTGTACATGATTACGTCTCGACCTTTTACTATGCCGTTCTCACAAAAGAAGAATCTACACTTTCGTTGTCCTACGGCATGACCTCGTACATTGGGTTGTGGTCTTTGAGGTATTCTGTTTACTGAGACACACTTAATCTTTCCGCTCTCAAAAAATGAAATATTCCGCTCAAAATCGAGCTGAATTCCACTCTTTGAATTTAGTGTGTAGCGTGTTATTTCAGTTAATCAAAGTGGCACAAACGCTTACGAACGGTTTCACACATGTCTACTGGAGAAGTTCGTTACGCATGCGCCGTGGCGCTGCGCGCCAATTCTCTTACAAGTAACACTATATCAAGTGAACACTCAGATCTAGAAGATATAGTCTATGCATATTTAAAATCTGCATTAAAAACTTAGTTTGTGTGTAAAATATTAGGTACCATTGGCCAGTGGCTGAACATAAATCGTTGATACAATAGTCAGATTTTTCTCTGTGGAGAGTGATATAAAAGTGTTGGAATACCATTATACTTTTAAATTGCTGAAAGAAATGGAAAGCCAATACACAGTAATGGTACTGGGTAGAAGGCGCTTCCTTGTGGAGGGTATATTCTTCATGGCCGCCATCTTGAAGTCCACCATATTGAATCTCGGTTGATTTTCTTAAATGGGAAGGAGGTCGTGCAATATGTCATTCTGGGCTAGAATTTTACGAGAAATACGTTTCTGAAGTCAGTTGTGCTGTAAATGTAATAATGTGAGAGCATGTGACGCTAGCATGGGGGTAATAACGACGAAATAACGAGGGAAATGACACAAAATGCATACAAATTGTTCCTGAGTATAATGCCTTATCGATATGGATTTGTACTCACTTGGGTATCATTTCCGTCGTTATTTCAAAGCAAAATAGGCGTTTCCAGGCTTTTGTATCATTACCCAAGTTTCAATCAACTGTTCGTGTACGCGGATGGTATAGATTTAATAGGGGACGATATAGATG
Organism: Lepisma saccharinum; assembly: GCA_022664845.1. Classification (NCBI taxonomy): domain Eukaryota; kingdom Metazoa; phylum Arthropoda; class Insecta; order Zygentoma; family Lepismatidae; genus Lepisma; species Lepisma saccharinum. Next base: position 20,006 of record JAGDQP010032011.1, read on the forward strand.
CAGTACAAACCAACACCGATGTCTTAGTAGAAGCGTGCGAAGAGATAGGTATACAGGTAAACATAGATAAAACAAAATACATGATAACAAGCCGAAACACAGGGAATAACGGAAATATCTACATACGAATTAAGACTGAGAACATAGAGAAAGTAAACAAATTTGAATAATTGGGAACATACGTAACAACCAAAACGAGGCAACGGAAGAAATAAAAAGTCACTTAGCATCGGGAAACGCACGTTTCTATTCTATCCAGAAAATCCGATCCTCGCGATTAATATAAAGTAAATTGAAATTGAAAATATATAGAACGGTTATTCTACCGGTATTATTTTACGGTTGCGAGAGTTGGAGTACGACCCTAGCAGATGAACATAAATTTCATGTGTTTGAAAATAAGGTTTTGAGAAATATATATGGACCGAAACAGGACGAGATGACTGGAGAATGGAGGAGACTGCATAATGAAAAACTTCACGTACTTTTCGACTCACCAGATGTAAAAATAATGAAATCGCGACGACTAACATGGGCAGGCTGTGTAGTTCGGATAGGAGAACAGCGAAGATTATATTTGATCTTGGTTGGAAAGGCGAAGTGGAAGAGACCGTTTGGAAGACCGAGACGACGTTGGGAACACCGAAACGACGCTGGGAGGACAATATTGGAAGGGATCTTGGAGAAGTAGATGTTTGTGGTCAAAACTGGCTTGATCTTGCTCAGGATAGATCCCGATGGCGAATGTTTGTTACTACGGCGATGAACTTGCGAGTTCCCTAAGCCATAGAGTAAGTAAGTATCACTTTTACACTCTTATCACGTAGGCTGAGTGATGACATCCCTCGGGGAGCATATTTCCAAGAGACTAAAAACTAGAATAGCTACCTGTTTTTCTAGGTACTATACCGCAACTACGCTGGTGAAATTCAGGGAAAACTCAGACAGAATGGCCGACAGCTGACTTTGAATCTGTATTCCTCCTTGGTGTCGTTTCTATGTCCACGACCATAAGTACTAGCCAACAAGGACTAGACTGTAATCATTGTATTCTTGAATGTGTTTCATCTCAATTTTATATATATATATATATATATATATATATATATATATCCCCTTTCTTGTACAACAAAATGACAATGTATTTTGTTGTACAAGAAAGGGGACAAAGAACGCGTAGAAAACTACAGACCAATTAGTTTACTGTCAGTCCTATACAAAATGTTCACCAAAGTTATTTTGAATCGTATTGAACAGGACTTGGATTTTAATCAGGGAAGGGAACAAGCCGGATTTCGTCGTGGATTTAGCACAATGGACCACATACAAACATTGAATGAAGTTATGGAAAGGACTAATGAATATGAACTTCCATTATGTTTGGGATTCATAGATTTTGAAAAGGCTTTCGATTCGGTCTCCTTGTCAGCAGTACTTAAATCACTTGAACATCAAGGCATCGAAAGTGCATACATCAAGTTACTGCGAAACATTTACTCGACTGCCACTTCTGTCATTAGGCTGCATCAAGACAGTGAAAAATTTAAAGTTGGAAAAGGGGTAA
>JAGDQP010032012.1:0-21568 GCA_022664845.1 Lepisma saccharinum
GTTCGTAGTGGCGTTTTACAAGGGCTTTTGATGCGTTGATCAGGTGTTCGTGTCTTACTCCAGCTTTTGGATTTCTGAAACATATGAAATCATAATTTAGTCTATTATACCAGCTTCTGTGTACGGGTGGGACGAAGTTTTTTTTTTATTACTACCTACCTTTTCCTATTGCCCTTTATTCCCGCTAACGTAGATGGCTCTCGTAGATTTATGTTATGTTATCCTTGCAGGTTCTCGGTAGTGTGCGTCCTTAACCTTCTCTCTGAAAGGATAGCACACAATGTGTTTTAACGTTATGTCTCGTACTACATCCTTAAGTACATAGCTAGATTTTTTGACACCTTCCCTATCTATGTTTTTTACCCTTTTTAGAATCCTTGTTTAAATACATTTTTTATAGACACATTGAGATTTTATGATATGTTCCATCTTTGAACCCTTTTCTCTCCTCCTCCTTCTCCCCACTCGGTACACCGAGCACCCTGGCGACACATTCATCGCATTTAGGTAGTATTATTACATAGCGGTTAATGTTGCCCTTCTGGGGTTACTTTGTAAATATAAATCCAAATCGTTCCTCTCAATACTTGTAATATAACATAGCATAAACGGGTATTCTAAATCAAAAGCATTGTTATCCAGAATAGCTCTAAGAATTATTTATGGATTAAAAGAAATTCAACAATTAAATATTTTTTCTTCCATCATGATTACATAAACAATTATTACAATCCATGATGAGGATTTTAAGTTATAACAATTTTAAGTTTACAAAATGGAAATGCTGCAATGTTACCTTCAACATAAAGCTCTGGCCGACACCTTCCCAGTAATAATAAACAAGTATTACAATAAAAACATAAACATGTGTTTACTTCCAGTTGCTGCTAAAAATAAAATTAAATTGAAGGAAGGGATGGATTATTCAAAGTGTATATAAAGCACGTTTCTTACAGTACTAGAAATTGAATTTAAAAACAGAAAGGAAAATACATAAAGTTAGAAATGAACTGTAGGCGATTTGCGGTTACCACACACTACAGTGAATAATCGTATGAGTACAAGAAAGAAAGAGAAGTACCATGAATTAAAATCTTATTTGAAATAATAAACATCCATAGAGATAAAAAACGTTATGTTATTGTTACATATATTACATTGCAAAAACTCAAGATGACAACTAAGGACAGCTCGGATTTTGGTGAACATCCAACACTTGTTCAGTGTTGCAGTCTTTTTTGGCAACCTGAAAGTTGCGAGGAGGGTCGATTTCATGAAGATGTGCAGTCTTCTCTCCTCCTTGTTTCCACTACGTACATTCTGAACCCGTTTACCATCGTTCCTCCGCGCATTGACATTAACTACAAGTGTAAATGATTCACTTGTCCATTTTTCCCAACTTTTGAAAAATTCGAATCGCCCTATCTCAAATTCGAGTTGACCTACGTTGTACGTACTATTAATTTCGTTCTTAGACTTCTGAACCTATTTGTTCCATGTGTCAAGTTTTCGAATTTTCTCGAAATTTGACACTTCGAACCCTCGTATCTCGAGAACCGTTCGAGCTAGAGCAAATTTGACCCAAAATTTCGAACCCCCCTGGCGACGACCCAACCCCCGTACATTTGGTCTTCCGGACCTATATACAAAGTTTCAAGGTCCTCGGACCATTTTCAAATTTCAAATTTCAAATTTCAAAACGTTCAAACCTTGAACCCTCCTTGTTACCACTACGTACATTCTGAACCCGTTTGCTATCGTTCCTCCATGCATTAACATTAACTACAAGTGTACATAATTCACTTGTCCATTTTTCCCAACTTTTCAAAAATTCGAATCGCCCTATCTCGAATACGAGTCGACCTACGTTGTACGTACTATTAATTTCGTCCTTAGACTTCTGAACCTATTTGTTCCATGTGTCAAGTTTTCGAATTTTCTCGAAATTTGACACTTCGAACCCTCGTATCTCGAGAACCGTTCGAGCTAGAGCAAATTTGACCCCCCTGGCGACGACCAAACCCCCGTACATTTGGTCTTCCGGACATATATACAAAGTTTCAAGGTCCTCGGACCATTTTCAAATTTCAAATTTCAAAACGTTCAAACCTTGAACCCTCCTTGTTACCACTACGTACATTCTGAACCCGTTTGCTATCGTTCCTCCATGCATTAACATTAACTACAAGTGTACATGATTCACTTGTCCATTTTTCCCAACTTTTCAAAAATTCGAATCGGCCTAACTCGAATTCAGGTCAACCTACGTTCTACTATCATCTGTTCTTTAAGATTGGTAATTGTAACCGACCTTGTGAAACATTCTACAATTACATTGCACTTATATTTGTTAGTACATACCTCTGTATTGTTTTCTTTCCGTTCCAATGTTCACTCTTATCACTGTTCACTAGTTCACTAACCGTCTCACAATAACTGCATGTTGCTTGCGATCAACATTATCTTCCCTGTTGTCCTGGCCACTCCCCCTCAACCCATCCTGTCTGATTAGTTAACAATCTTACGTTTTCTGTTCTCTCCTCCCATCCTGTTAAGAAGCTACCTGAACCTTCCCCCTTGCCGGTTGCCAGCTACCATCCTTTCTCTTCCTACTTTTTTTTGTTGCAAAGCGGACCAATTGATGATACACTTCGTATGACGTCCCATTTTTTTTACGGTATTTGTGATTCAATAGTGTTCTTTCAATTTCAGTTGCGATGTCTTCTTCTGTGCTAAGTCGGAGGGTCTGACACGTTTCAAAATTATGCTACTCCCGTACATTGTTGGCTCCGTATTCATGCAATCCTATTTTTATAAAGAGATAAAGAAATCGTTTTGTGCACCACAGACAAGCCGTCACTACGACCATCTTTCTAAAGAGAGGTACCGCTCTTAGAATTGCATGATGGATTATCATCCTAACTGACATCGCTTCTAGACCTACCATACGAGACAATTGTAGGCATTGAATATGCTTGACAACACCAGTAATTTCAAATCATCTGTCATTCCATTATATACCATGACCAACCATTACGGCTGGTAGCTTCTTAACATCATGTATTGTTACGCATCTTCAACTGTGTCATCCATCATACAACTCTTAACAATACTGCTGACAGCTACTGTTAAAAGTCACAAGCTTAGCCCATTCAACCGTCACGCAGAATCATTTATTAGTCCCACATCATAAATCCTCACATTGTGTACAATATTCTTACATCTCAGGTAGACATCGTCTTTTAAAGGATTATCCATTTCTCTATTTCAAAAGGCACGCACAGATTGGGCTCGCCTTCTCCTTCTACCATTGTTCAGGCAAAGATTCAAAGCGTTCTTTCAAATCTTTATTATCCACCTTTTCATGCCTAGTTCTATAACAAGTCAAAATCATACGTACATGCTTCATCCGTCAAGCCTTGTCACTTGCCCCGCTGACAATCGATCTATCATTCTATAGAAATTCAAAGCGCTCAGTTAAATTAAAACCCATTCTTACATCCTTTCCTAAACCATGAGTGGTTCGCAGTCATATTTCATCCCAAACATTAATTCTCCTCTGAGACCTTAATCTTGTCATTGAAGCTCATGTCCTTTTCAAACACAACTGCCTTCCTAACACCGCTTTGTCCAGATACCACATCCAATAAACCATTCGTCCTTCTCAACGTCTGATATTAAAGTATTCGTCTCATTCTAAGGTCACGTCTAGTTATATTCATGTCTTACAGGTACATGGACATCATCCATCAACCAATGCTAGCATCTAACGAACCCTTTGTGACATTAATATTTACAAAACCTATCGCAATCTCTCTTCATCTGCCTTTCATCGTGGTCAACTGACTGCCTTGTCGCAAGTGAGCAGATAAGCCGATTACACCTTCACGTACGACCATATAGCATTTCCCAATGAATGAAAGGCATTAAACCAAGTAGGAGAAAAGGAGCAAAATTCCTTTGTTCAACAAAACATTGTAAAGTCTTCTATGCCCTAGTATATCGTCACCCACCATTGTAGCGGCACCGCTTTGTTCATGTCAAACTGACAGCACCTGTCAAAAGTGACGAGATAAGCCGATTAAAACGTCAAGCAGAACCATTTATCATCCTCACATCTTTAATCTCTCCATTGTGTACCATAATCCTACATGACAGGTGAACATGGTCGTTTTGCGAACAATAGAGGCCGTATTTCAATGGACACACACAAAGTAGGCCACACTCTACTCCCGTTACAGCAAAGAGCCATTTTGGACGGAATAGTGACGGGGGACGAGAAATGGATCCTTTACCTCATCATTAAACGCAAACATGCCTAAAGAAAGTGTGAACAGTGGCAAAACAGGAACTTCACCCACCCAAAGTGATATTTGTTTGATGGGATATGCATGGCATCACCCATTCTGAATTGATTCTACTGAACCAGACAATCACAGCGGAGGTCTACTGGTAACAGTTACCCATCGATGCATTGTTAGATAGTCAATCGTAACATGTGCTGATCCACGGAGACAACGCCCGACGACAGACGGCAAGGATAACGTAACCTGTGTGAAATTAATGAAATTAGATAGGGGAAAATTGCTCATGCACATAATTCCCCGGACCTTGCGCTTACAGATTTTAGTCTCTTTTGCAGTCTTCAAAACGATATTGACGAGGAAATACTTTGAAACTGAAGGGTGTGTGGCGAATCCTGCCCACTTTTTCTTCGTCCAAATCTATAGCTGTCTTCAAGCGCGGTATTAAAATATTAGATGTCTACACGTGGCAGAGGCTTGTAGAATTCGGAGGAGATTACAATAATGACTTAAAATTGTTTTCCAGATATGTCTTTGCTCTTTTCTGATTGTACCAGAAAAACTATATTGCTGATCCAATACATCAGCATATTTGACTTACTATAGAACATATAACCCATTAACGCTATAAGGCCGATCGTCCATTGAATCTGTAATCGGACGACTAACTAGTCGTCCGTATACGTGCGACTAAGCCCAAAACATGAAAGGGAATGCGAGACCGTACATTATGGCCGACCTCGTCAGACTAACGACTAGTCATTCTAATGGGATTTAGTCTCCGACCTAGCTCGTCCGTATATTTCCTAGCTAGTCGTTCGACTATGGATCCAATGGGCGACCGGCCGAAAACTGTTTTGAAACTACCAAGGTTTCTTGTAAACAACTAAATTCGCCTTCTTTGTTACAACGTGCCCTATGCTACGGCAGTCATTTTTTCAGTGTAATAGTTAACCTGGATGTGCCTGCAAATTCAAATTGGATACGTTCCAGAATACAGAACACTCAAATACTTGGTTCACTGAAGCTATGTTAAACTCACCTACTTAATTAACTCCTCAGGAAACACAAAATAAACTGAACCGAGGAAATTATCCTCTCTCCGAACAAATAACTGAATCAGATGATAATCCAACCGCCTAAACATCGTCTCCTGACCTTATTAGTTGTGTTAGAACAAAGGCATGGCCCGGTCAGTTGTAGAAATGTTATTATTTCTACCACTTATGTTGTTTACCACTCCGTTAGAACATAAAAACACAGAACACGCAAACGCGCATGTGCCAAACCACTGTAGTGTATACGATCATAAAAGGGTTTTTGATGCCTTTTAGGTACATGTTTCATATACTCAAAATGGGGCTCTTTAGATAAGAGAAAATACTATTGGGAAAATCAATTATTCCATCTATTCTTCACAATGTATTGGCGCCTACATAAAATGTTAATATTTGATATATAAATATCTAAGCAATCCAGAAGAATAATTGAAAAACTTGAACAGCTTACAATTTAACCCTGTTCAAAGACAGAACTTTAAACACAACTACACATTACATATATCTATCTATTAAAGATATTTTAATGGCAATATGAATGAATCGTTTTCTCCTATTGCATAGATCAGCGTTTCTCAAGCTTTTTCTTGCCGCGACCCGCTTTCACCATGCCTTCTAAGCGGCGACCCACAATTATTTTATTTTGTGTAATATTTGCTTTTCATTTCAAAATTATTGAAATGTATTTATTTTATTTATGTGTATTGAAAGGTATTTATGTTTATTTCCTGTATTTATAATAAATATCCTAATGATATTATCCAAACTTATTCAGCAACCTACATTACTTTAGTAATTATTAAAAACAACAAGCAAAATAAAATACTTTCTTTGAAATTTATTAGTTTTAATCTACAAAACCCTAGTTAATTTTCTTTTTCACCTTCTCTCGCGAAACCCTGGCACACATCCCGTGACCCCACGCTGAGAAACCTTGGCGTAGATAAATTCACTAGTATGATCGTATAACATCATTAAGCTGCACTGACACCGAAGTATCTTCTAGGAGTGTTCGGTATTGAGATTTTCATACCGAATCTCGGTATGTTTTGGATACCGTCAATTATCGATATACCAAAATACCGAACGATACCGAAAATTCCGAAATACCGAATAATATTGAAATACCGAAAAACAATGATATTGAGCAATATGGAAGTACTCATGGACGTATGTATTTAGGGGATTGTCCTGGACCCCCACTCCGAAATTCCGGTCGATATATAAAAATAATATAATTTTAGGCGTAATTTATTTAGGGTTGTAATTCCTTTTTTTTTTTTTACAAGAACCTTGTGTTAGGTGAACACTGAAATTAATACAGAAAAATTGACATGAGCCAGGTGGTCGGCAGCAAATGGGTGCAAATGTCAATCTTTTAACCTTGCCAGTGTAATAATATAGTGTATATTTACACGAGAGATAAGTAATAAAATGTTGGCGATGTCGGAAAAGGGTACACGGAAAGAAAGGGCTCATTGCAGTTTCCACAAAAAATAAGATCAGTTTCCCTTCAGTGGTACTTTCAGACGAACTTACCATTTGGCGAGGGAATGTATTCTTTTACAGAGTAAATTAGTAAAGAGAATAACAAGAACCTACATACAGAAATGAATGCTTAAAACGCTTCTCCTGAAAACTTCGTAAAATGTCGATGAGCCCTTCTTTCCCTGTACCTTTTAATAGGAAAAAAAATTGACATGAGAAAGAAAAAGTTGATTATTCATATTACAGAATGATATACTGATAATAAACATTAAAGGATTTTCATTAATGGACAGACTCATTTCGAAATCAAGAAAGAGCACTCATCTTGATAAATTATTGTGCAGTAATCAGGTCCTTTGAATTTAATTTTTAAGGTCTTTAGGCAACTCGGGTTCAGACCAGATGGATAATGATGAAATGATTGGTGGAATGGAACAAGTGAGAGGAAGCAGGAGAACTCCGAGAAAACCCACGCACACGGTCTTTGTTCACCACAAAGCCCACATGCCCGAGGATGGTTTAAACCAACGAACCCAAGCGCCAGATGTGAGCGATCTAACCATTGAGTAACCGCGGTCCGCTCTAATCAGGTACTGTTTGGGCCTTTCCTGATAATGAAAACACAGTTGCTGTAGCTTCGCCGACTTCACGTGGAGTCAATGAACAAAGTCAATAACGCAGCGGCAATTTTGAGGATAGGATAAAAGCCAGCAGCAAAATACATTTCTGCAACATTTTGATGTAATTCGAAAACTGTTGAGTAGGGATGGCCAGATCCGAATCCAAACGGATCTGGATATCCGAAACTTGGATCTTCGGGGTTTCCTATATCCGGTCCAATGGATTCGTCCGATTTTGGTCGCAGATTCAAAGACCCAGAATTCGTATTTCGTTATTATGATGCATCTGAAACTGCGATGCCGGGATGGTAAATTATGAAAGGTCCTGGCCAATACCTTCACCATCCTCTGCCTACCTCATCCCGGCCTGAGCCAAACAAAGAAATAAAGATAGGTGAGAGAGATAATTGAATTTTATTTATGGCCTTTAGGCATCTAAGGCTCAGGCCGGGATAAGGGAGGGGAAATGATTCGGGAAGGTGTCGGCCAGGGCCTATGTTGAAGGTGAAACCCCGGCATTTGCCTGATGTGACTAAGGAAAAACCCTAGAAAAACCTCAGCCAGGATGGTTGACTGCTGAGATCGAACCCACGGCCTCTCGAATGCTACGCCAAAGGTCTAGTACTGAGCTACGGCGACTCGGTGAGAGAGGGGGGGGCAGAGACGGAGAGAGAGAAGAGAAGAGAGGAAGAGAGAGAGAGAGAGTAATTTTGGGCGGCCGTTTTGGATCCAAGATGACGACCTTTTTAAATTTTGGGATTTTCCCTTTACCTACTAGTGATGATGTATCCTCATACCAAATTTGGTGATTCTAACTCCAGTAGTTTGGCTTAGAAATTATGATGAGTGAGTGATTCAGGCAGTGACCATGGGGATATATAGTATGTGGTTTTCAAAAAATTGAATAAAAAATGTCGGGCACCTATTATATATATATATTGAAGAAAATACATTTGACTATAACTTACAATAAGTCTGATAGCGGAGCAACACGGAGTAACATAACTTTTTCATAATAACATATCGTATGTTAAAGATTTCAATTAATAAAAATCAATAACAATAATTGTTTCACTAATACAATTTATATTTGATAAATTATTGATTCATAACTTTTTTATATTCTACGTACTTTCAGCCGTTGATTACATTTTATTATGATCTGCTTCAATCTAAAGTTTTTATACAACTTTCAACACGTGCGTCGTTTACTGTCTCAGTAACACAATCGATACCAATCGAACAAAGGTAACTTTGTGACTAATTTTCTGCGACAGGTAAAAGGAAATAAACACTTCTGACCATTAAAGATGTACTATAAAAAATATATAACCAACCCAACATGAAAACAAATCTCCAACTAGTTACTTTTTTTACTTTTGGCCATCTTTTTCGGAATCGGCCGCACTGTGGACCGGCCATATAGCGTTAATGGGAAATTCTTGTGTAAGTCAAATATACTGATGTATTGGATCATCTCATAAGCAATATACATTTTTGGCATAATCATAAAAGAACAAATACATATTTGGAACACAATTTTAAGTCATTACAATAATCTTCTCCGAATTCTACAAGCCTCTGCCACGTGTAGACATCTATTTTTTGAATACTGCGCTTGAAGACAGCTATAGATTTGGACGAAGCAAAACCGGACAGAATTCGCCACACGCCCTTCATGTTTTAAAGTTTTTCCCCGTCAATACAGTTTTGAAGACTGCAAAAGAGACTGAAATATGTAGGCGCAAGGTCCGGCGAATAGTGTGGGTGAGCAAATTTCTCCTATCTAATTTCATTAATTTCACAAAGCTTACGTTATCCTTGCCGTCTGTCGTCGGGCGTTGTCTCCGTGGTTCAGTACATGTTACGATTGACTGTCTAACAATGCATCGATTCCAACTGTTACCAGTAGACCTCCGCTGTGATTGTCTGGTTCAGTAGAATAAATTCAAAATGGGTGATGCCATGCATATCCCATCAAACAAATATCACTTTGGGTGAGTGAAGTTCCTGTTTTGCCCCTGCTCACACTTTCTTTAGGCACGTTTGCGTTTAATGATGAGGTAAAGGATCAATTTCTCGTCCCCCGTCACTATTCCGTCCAAAATGGCTCTTTGCTGTAACGGGTCAATAGGGCACTGCAAATGTCCACACACTACTGCTTCTGCTGCAGTGTCAAGTCGTGAGACACCTATTTTCCCAGTTTGGACGCATAAACAGATACTGAAGATGAGAGTGAACAGTTGAATGGAGTGCTGTGGCCAATTCTTCAACCGCCTGAGGTGGATTCTCCTAACACCTGCTCAAAGTACGTCGTTCTCCAGCTCGACGGGCCACCCTTGTCGTGGCATACCAGTGAGGCGGTTGTTTCCAGACCAGAATTTTGGGAACCATCTCTGACATTTACAGATATCAAGGGTCCCGTGACCGTAACATGTCTCTATGGACGTTGAATGTTCCTGGTAAAGTTAATTAAAGTATAACATGCTGTATGTGTTCTTCTACCTGTCATTGCTACACACAGCGGCGTAACGTTAAGGCGTGCAAGGCCTCCAAAATAAAATATTGTGTAAAATAAAGTGTCTAACCCGCAAGAAATATATTGCTAGCAAAACTCAGCTCCACGGAGAAAAGCAAATAGGCCTACCTGACAGTCTGAATAACAATGCTCCTATGGGGAGATTATTTTTTCTCATGACTACATAAGAGGAAGGAAAAACGCAAATGAAAGAACATTAATGATAATAATATTAATAAATATTCTAATTTGAACAAGAAATAAGTTCTATAAGTTTTTTACATGGTTATTTTTTTATTAAAGAATCTCGATAGATGGGAGGATAATTTCTAAATATTTTTCTGTTGAAGTTTTGCTGGACAACGAACTGTGTCAGACATTGACTGATTTTTAATAAGAAACAATAATAAACATTGGGAAAAAACAAACAATTCAGTTGTGTGTCGGTTTCTGTGAATTTCTACTTTATATTTAATTTTCTCCGCACCTGGAAGAATAAGTAAATTTTCACATTCTTGTTCCATGTTTGCTATACTGGCAACCCTTCATATGCCGGTACATGACTTCATTTTTTCTTAATTGGAGGATCTAGGTTCAACCATCTACAATCTGTCATGCTGAAGAGCATAAGTGCTCAAAAAGAACACCATGTGAGTCCGAAAAAGGAGAAATTAATAGAAGATGATAAAATAAATATTTTTTGTATTAAATACAGCAATGTATTAAAACGACTTTTGTTCAGTGTTTTCTCCTTATTCTTTTGTATTTACGTGGCATAACAAACTTATACTATGTAAAGTAGTTTGCAGCTACAGCATTTCAAATTTATACATTGTTAAACTATATTCACACCTACAATATGTAACGTATGTTAAAAAAAAAAAAAAAACTTCATACATACACAAAGTAACCAAATTTACACTTTGAACATGTAACAGTAGTTAACTAAATTACAGTACTAGTTTCTGAATTGAAAAACATCCCACGTCCATTGACATATATACATATGTTTCTCATTGATATTTCTGTTCCACGCAGTTAAAACCTTCAGGAGGGATAAAAAAACAACATAATAACCGGTAATAAGACAAATCACAAAAACGCGCTTTCAAACAAAATACATTGAATATTATAATGTTTTTTGTTCCTCCTGAAAAAATTACTCCGGTGGACTTGAGATGTTTTTCAATTCAGGTCTTCAATTGCTAAAGAAAACTTAAAGAACACACTTTCGAAAATATCACTAAAATGGCTACGTTCGCTAACAAGGGAATGTTTCTTGCTCGAACAAAAATTCTGATGAGAAAATACTGTATGTTTTTCTTAAAGAATGTGATCCTCTGAGATCAGAAAAGATGATCATTCATCCGTGAATTGTTATCTTCCTCTTCAAACTGACTGACCAATGACTACTCGAATACTGTATAGTACAAAAGACTGGAAACAAACTTGTAAGTCAAACACGTGAAGGGAGTGAGACAAAAGGTTGAAAAGAAGTAACATGGATACTGCACTACCACATGCGGGAGATGAGAGAAATGGCAGCCATCTTGAATGCCGACATCTTGAAATTTGGTCGATAATTTGTAATAAAAGTGGGTCATGTGATATATCGTTTTAGGCTAGCTTGTTTCAAGAAATCCATATCTGAGGTCAGTTCTTATCCACCGTTATTCCTTTAGGAGATAGGGCCCCTCAATTTTGAGATTTTACGCCCTACAGCATGTATGCAAAGTGGCATACACTAGGACGGACACAGAAACCCAGTATTTTTCTCAAGTCTTTATCGACCATGTAAAGCATATTGGGTTCAACAGCGGTGCAGGTATGCTCGAATCCGTTGCTGGAGATGGTGTAGCTAATTGACTTTTCACGGTGCACTGCCTTGCTGATAGCTCCAAAAATAGAAATCAATGGGCGTTAAATCAAATGAAGGGGAGGGGCATTCGGCAGACCCTTGGTGACTGCTCCAACATCCCGGAATTGTATATCCATCTATTCTTGCACCTCATCAGAGTAGTGGGAAGTGCGCCATCTTGCTGGTAAAAGCCGAAAAATTTCTATCAAAACTCACAGTTACCAGTGTTCCTCCGACCTCAGTGCACTCAAAAGAGATCGATCCATTGAGAGGTTCCTTGTTCACCCGATTTGATGCGCCTTAACTTCCATTTTGACTCTCGCTCAGGCCGTAATAGAGAAATAGACTGAACCTGGCCTTGTTCAAGGTACCATTCAGCATGCGCCTGAGGGAAACAGAAAAATTCTCGGTTAGGATGGGCGGCACTGGAAATCAAAACCGAGCCTACCCGTTTGCCAACCTAACGCTCTACCAACTGAACACCTTTGATTTTCATCTCTCGGTCACTTGAAAGACATGGTGTATCGTCAAAAAATTCAACGACTTACATCATCTTTAGAAAATGTAAATTTGAATTTGAATTTTATTTTAAGGTTTTTAGGTATCTGAGGCTCAGAAAATGTTAAAGTGTGGAAATCTAGATCCTTCAATCCTATTTGGTAGGGATATATGATTAGTGATTTGATCAGAGTCAGGTCTCTCTGGACTTCTTGAACTGATGGGAATGTGCCACTGCCCTCCATCGAATGAAGATGAAGGTCAAAGGCTATGGTCTACAATTTTAAATGGACGCCGAACGACTTGTGTCCCCACCAGGTATAGAATCCGGGACTTCACTTTTAAACAAGTATAGTTTTTATCACATACGTCTTTCGTTCACCGAATTTCACGCCTTTTAATTTGAATTTTTGGACTCATCAGCAAGTCAGTATATCGTGCAAAATCAGCGATTTGCATCATCGTGAAAAATTAACGCTCTACACCGTCTCCAGCACCGGATTCGAGCGTACTTGCACCGCTGTTCAACCCAATATGTTTTACAGTGTCGATAAGGACTTGAGAAAAATACTGGGTTTATGTGTCCGCCCAAATGTATATCACTTTGCACTCATGCTGTAAGGCGTAAAATCTCAAAATTGAGGGGCCCTATCTCCTAAAGGAATAACTAACGGTAGATAAGAACTGACCTCAGATTTGGATTTCTTGAAACAAGCCAGCCTAAAACGATATGTCACATGATCCACTTTCCATTACAAATTCTCGACCGAATTTCAAGATGGCTGCCATTTTCCCCATCTCCCGCATCTGGTAGCGCAGCATCCACGTTACCTCTATTCAACATTTTCTCTCACTCCCTTCACGCGTCTACGACTTACAAGGTTATTTCCAGTCTTTTGTACTATACAGTATTCGAGTAGTCATTGGTCAGTTTGAAGAGGAAGATAACAATTCACAGATGAATGATCATCTTTTCTGATCTCAGCGGATCACATTCTTTAAGAAAAACATATTTTCGCACCAGAATTTTTGTTCGAGCAGAAAGCATTCCCTTGTAAGCTACGAACTTAGCTCAAAAGCTGTCTCGATCGGGCTGCGCACCGAAGTTAACACGCCGAAAGTGCAGGTAAAACTGCCTTTCGAGTGAATGGGAAATAATGTTTTATAGGAATAATTGCATTGCATCGATGTGCCAATTCTGATGTAACTCGGAGGGTAAATGAACTTGTCTTGTGGAAAGTAGGATAGGTATGGGTTCTATACATAACAGGGAACGAAGGAAATAAAAACATAAGAATTAGGAATGAGGTCATAGAGAAAGTAAACAAATTTAAATACTTGGGAGCAAACGTAACAAGCGAAAATGAGATCACGGAAGAAATTAAAAGTCGCTTAGTATCGGGCAGCGTATGTTTCCGTTCAGTCCAGAAACTTCTAACCTCGCGATTAATATCAAGGAAGTTGAAACTGAAAATATACCGAACGGTTATTCTGCTGGTAATACTTTAGTTTTACGGTTGCGAAAGTTGGAGTACGACCCTAGCAGATGAACATAAATTACGAGTATTTGAAAATAAGGTTTTGAGAAAGATATACGGACAGAAACGGGACGAGATGACTGGAGAATGGAGAAGGCTGAAGAACTCAACGGACTGTACGATTCACCAGATGTAAAAATAATGAAATTGCGACGACTAAGGTGTAGGTCATGTAGCTCGGATGGGGGAAAAACGATTATATTCAATCCTGGTTGGAAGGCCAGATGGAAAGAGGCCATTGGGAACACCGAGACGTCGTTGGGAGGACAATATTAGAAGAGATCTTCGAGAAGTAGGTGTTCGTGATGAAAACTGGCTTGATGTTGCTCAGAATAGAATCCAATGATGAACGTTTGTTACTGGGCGATGAACTTGCGAGTTCCATAAGCCATAGAGTTAGTTAGTTAGTTGCACAAATATCGCAATTAATGTTGTGAAATAGATTTAATGACATCTAACTAAAGCTATTATTGGTCCATCGTTGATCAGTCTGAAGACCTAATAAGCATAATCTAAATAAAAAAATTATTTCCTGTATTCTTAAATCTAATATAAAAATAATATTATTTGCTAAAATCAAAATAAGTAAAAAAATCCAATTTTAATTTTCAGAAATCTGTAAATATTATTTCGTTCATATTACTGTATCTATCTGCAAAGTTTGGGGTTGCTATCTTCTCTCTTTCTTGGTGTTGCATTTCTAGTGGCGAGCAGTGTATTGTTTGTGGCCAGTCAAGCTATTAACCTGAAAATTTAAAGAGCTTAATAGAAAATATTTTTTCAATGGAGAAAAAATAATAACAAGTTTACGTTTGCACACTGAAGTACAACGTTAAGAGTAAGAAGACTTATGTTTTATAAAAAATTGCAACCAATGTGACTGATTCGTTAGAATGTATTTTACGTTTGGACTGCACAAAATGTTCTATTTCACACAGTCAGAATATTTGCACGCGTTGAATCAGATGTGATGCTTACAAACTACAGATGACCCTATACGCTGCCGTTGCAAAAGTCCTTTAAGAAATTTCAATGTGGTCAGCAGCACCCTGATTAAGAGAATCAATTAATTTCTTTTGCCTGTTACTTCACCTTGAAATGTATTTCTACATTCATTTTAAGGTCTCATTGTCTATTTCGTGGAAATGATCCCAATTGGAATTATTATACTTTAATACGAGTTAAAATTTTATCTGAAACATGTGGAAACCTAAATTTTTATGACATTTCTTACCATACGCTCGTATAACAAACCTACTCGATTTTAATATTACTGATTCATAAATACGAAACATCCCGAAGTATTCATACTCGAGATTACCCTCTGCAGGGTGAATATTGTAAACAAGTACTTAATTAATCCTGAATGTAAATATTTTAACATTTTCCAAAAAAACAAATAAAGAACAATACTAACCCCAAATTTAACGGTAATCCTTATTGAAAAAGTGCCATTTGCTTTTGGAACAATATATTGCCATACAGCCTTTCTTGTTTCTTCATTAACAAAAGTAGTGACATTCACAATGGTTGAGCATAAAATTATTGGAAAATACTATAAAGAACAATTTCACCTTGAATAACAAAAGGGAAACGATGCATTTTCCTTGTGTGTTTTACATAGATAAGACCACATTAGGCGCACTATTATATAGATACATTTACTGTTAATGTATCTTTTATATAAAACTTTTAGGAACTTATGGCATTTTATGATAGTTTTGTGATTCACGCGTAAGATAAATGTATAGTCAATTTCCTTCTCTTAGTAAATACACAAGAAACTTAGCAATTATTTTTTTAGCACGAAATACTTCAATTTACTTGGATTAGCTCTACATCACAATACCTTATGTCGATTAATTTCCATATTCAGATACAAGGTGTTTACGAACTGCACCGACAAACTTCGGGAGGTGA
This sequence comes from Lepisma saccharinum, assembly GCA_022664845.1. Classification (NCBI taxonomy): domain Eukaryota; kingdom Metazoa; phylum Arthropoda; class Insecta; order Zygentoma; family Lepismatidae; genus Lepisma; species Lepisma saccharinum. The sequence continues at coordinate 15,803 of JAGDQP010032012.1, forward strand.
TTCCTTATATCAATACAAGAAGAAAGTCCCTTTAAAGAAATTTTGAAATATGCGTAGTTTCAGAGTTATAGAAGCTCAAAATTAAACCGTAATCACAAATGATGTCATAGCTTCACACATAATGACGTAAGCGATGTCGGCTTAGGAAATTAGATTCGAAGTAGGACCCCCATAAATCTACTTAAGCAGTGTTTGTGGTTGAGGAAGTGCCGCAGGTTTCGCAACCTAAGAATTTCATTCTCAAGGAATTAAATGGTTTAATAAAGCAAGCATAAAAGTATCCTGTAACCTGCATTCGCCAATTATAAACGTAACTTAAATAGATGTATTACTTAAAGTGTGATTTGCTAAGCCGACCCCGCTTACGCCATTACTTGTCGAGCTATGACGTTATTTGTGATTATGCTGCCGTAACTTTGAGCGCCTGTAGTTCCGGAACTACGCACATTTCGATATTTATTCTTGTATTGATGTGAGGAATCACCTCCCGAAGTTTGTTGGTGCAGTTCATAAACATCTTGCATGTGAAAATTCAGCTTTATTAATACGGTATCAATATAAATGTTTCATTCTAATAAAACTACTGGATACAAAAGGATATTACAATATTAAATGCATTTACTATCTAAACTATGAGAAGTGATCTAACTGTATTAATATATTTATTACGTTCACATTATTTGTAAGAGGACTCCATAGTCTAGTGGTTAGAGCGTTGGACTCATGTCCGCGTGGTCCCGGGTTCAATTTCCGGATGGAGTTCCAGTTTTCGGTGTCCACCCAGCGTCGTGAGGCAAACTGGATCCACCCAGAGTCACGTGAATAAAGACGTGACGGCCACTCGGTCTAGAAAGCCCCTAATACGCTTGTTCGTGGCCAGGTGGCGTGCAGTACTGACCACACTGTCATTTCTCAAGTGGACGCAGTTCCACCAACCACGGACAGATGGCGTTGGGACAGGCTCAGGACCTTTCGATCTGTAACGCCCGTGGTTATTTTATTACATTATTTGTTAGACTCCTTTATCCATTCTGCACCTCTCAGAAAGTATAATTTTATAGCTTATAAACAATGTTTTAAACTCTCTCGTTTTTTCCCCCTTTGTACTTGAGCTGGATTAAACTTACAGAATGTTGGAAAACAACACCTTAGAGACCTGCACGGGCCGGGCGGGCCAGCTCCGCTATTTCTTTGGGTCGGGTCGGGCTTGGGCGGGCCAACACTGCTTTATCTTCAGGTCGGATCGAGCTCGGGCCGATTAATTGTACTTCTTTAATGCAGTTCAATAATTATTGACTTTCGTTAAGAGGGCTTCTCGCTTCCATTTTTAACATTTTTCAAAATATTAAAAAAACTAAGAGTACTATAAAAAATGTAAATTCATAGCGCACCAGAACTTACAAATTACTATGGAATTCAATGGACAGCGATCTCGAAATCTTGTCGATTGATGAGTGCTCAGACTTCAATTAAATAATGACGTCATAATATTTGGAAACGTATCAGTCATTAAAGGACAAGATCTCGAGATCACTGTCCATTGCATTTCCAAGTAATTTGTAAGTTCTAGTGCTGTGACGGTGAGGCCCTGTCGCGACCCCCTATGGGACCGCGACCCACCTATTAGCCACTTCCGTGGGTGTACTACCGACTTTCACCTGTCCTCATCTGAGTGTATATAAATGTGTATAAAGGTGTTTCCAGATATATTCAAATGCGTTACATGAGAATTCATACGAATTATTTAATACTTTGTTATAAGATCTTTTTAAGAATGAATTCATTTAATATTGTAATGGCGTTTGAACTAAAGCTTTCTCTTAGCAACAAATCTTTCCTTTGAAAAGATTTGTTAGTGATGGAAATATACCTCAGATAACAGACGAGGACAAGAGGACATCGTCCCGGAAACTCAACGAACTTCATACACACGAGCGTTCTAATTTCTTAGCAAACCATGCAATCCAAACTCGCTCGAACTAGTTAACACTGTCCATGATTTTTCCACGAGTTTGCACTGCACGTGTTTGATAACGTGAGCTCTAGGAAGCCAAAAGGAATTATATAATAGTGACACGAGCGCGATACTTCACTTGTTGAAGGGACAACGTCATTAACGCATCTTCACAGTCCGGGGTTCTGTTTGGCGGCCCTCCCGTCAGGGTCGACCGGCGCTGTCTGGCTATTGAGATACTCTTGGTACAAAATTTTAACCAGAGTTGAGCTAGTTATTTCAAGACTTTGGCTACTAAGTTTTATCGCCAATCTAATTCGACAGAAACTTCGCTCACTCTTGGTTCCCAAGAGCTCACTACGTTTACTTTGTGCTTTTGTAAATACCATCTGTACTTCATCTGTATCTTCTACTGGGAATTTGGAAATAAATATAGATGTAGCCACAATTGCTGTCGACTGCTTTCTTGAAGCTGAGATATCCTGAGTCATCATTCCAGGGTCTGCGTATGGTTGAATCAGCTTACCGTCAATTTAGCCTCCGAAGAGATTGACCGCTCGAGGATCGCCCACCGCATCAGAATCCTGTTACTCTGGGTGATCCGAGTCCACTACAGTGCGCTATGAGTTTACAATTTTGATAATACTCTTAGTTTTTTAAAAATATTTTGAAAAATGTTAAAAATGGGAGGCATGGAGCGAGGAGCCCTCTTAAACGATAATTGGAATAAAGCCAAACGTTTAAATCTTTGTGCACGCCACGTGGAGTGAAATGTGTTACAAACAATGCAATATTTACAGTTGGTGTTGCTTAGCGGCTCCACTTTCGATAGAGAATTAGTTGTTCACCGAGGCGTTGACCCCAGTCGGCAGTCACACGAGTGACTGCATACTCTTCCCTCAATAAATAACAAAAGACAGTATGCGTATTGAAGCTTCCTCTGATGGTCCGTGTCAATACCAGAATATGGTCAATCCAACACCTTGATTTCCTGGGGTGAACAGTCAGAGTTGTTGTCTTGATATAAAAATGAAAGGAAACCGCACTCTTTGTTCTTATCTCCACTTCAGAGACCCGCAGGAAGAAATGGTGGATGAAGTCAGGGTTGCAGTCTAATACGATGTTAAATACCGAGCAAATGTAGTCTTGGGGGTGGAGTCAAATTTCTGATAATTTGTTTTGTATATAAAAGTTATACTTTGACTATAGCTACTTCTTTCCTGGATTTAAGGAGTACAAGTAATCCTACTGTTCAAAGCGAAAGGATTATTTTGATCCTTTGAATTAGAAATAAATTGAAACGGCAATCCTGTAGAATGAAATTAAGATGACTAGCAAATCTAAGCGCATCACATTGTTCAAACACTCACATAGGCTTGTATGCATTATATTATATTCTTTTTTTTATTATTATACCAGATACAAAAATATATTGGGGCTGGAGCCAAAACTTTTTAAAATTTATCTGGCCGGGCCGAGCTTGGGCCAAGAATTTTTAAAACTTATCGGGCTGGGCTCGAGCCAAAAACTTCTAAAGCTTTCCGGGCCAGGCGTAGGTACATTCGGGCTGGATTGGGTCTCTACAACACCGACAGAAGCACCTCACCAGATTCCTGACATGAAAATGAAAAAAAAAAAAGTACAGACACATAAGTGGGTCTTACCCCCGAAATTAAGATTATTATTATTATTATTATTATTATTATTATTATTATTATTATTTGTTAAATTAGTGTAATTTTTTGCAAAATTATGTGCATTTTACCGTAAAATGCACATAATTTTGCCAATACTTAAATTCCACGCCCAGACAGATTTCGAACTCCGTCTAACGCGCTGCCCCCTCCCGCGAAACCAACTTCTAAGTACGTGCTTTCCATCGAGGGCGCACAAATGCTTCGCTTCGGCGCTATAGGCTGCCGCAAGTGTGGCAAAATGAACTCTAGAGTTCCATTAACAGTAGAACTGAGGCGGTATGGTACCCTCAAAGATGTCAAAATCTGCTCTATCCAAAAATGCATATTCCAAAATTGTGCAATGAATGCGCAACGAGTTCCTCAAAGGAAGTAGGAGATTCTAAAACATTCTCTGGAGTAAATAGTGGGTCGAAATAAACACAAGTGGGACGATTTCCGTGTGAGTATACATGATAAACGTAATCACTGCCATCTAACTAGGCAATGGCAGTCTCTCTAATTGATAACGAACAAAGTTGCCTATAGGCGCAAAGATGTAATTTAAAGCCTGGTTGAAGGTAAAAGAGGAAGAACAGGAATCGAACTTCTTGACAATGTTACGGAAGATAAATCGTATGTTGAGATAAAAAAGAAAGCGCAAGATCGGGATGAATAGCGAGGACTTAGCTTGCCTTGAAAGACGCCTACCGCTTTCGGGAGAGATAATAAAGAGAGAATGAACTGTTTAAGACATTATTCACACAGAGATTGCACACTAAGGGGTACAAATGAAGGGAAAAGAGGAAGAAGAAGAGAGTTTCTTACGATATTAAGAGAGAGAAATATTACGCTAGGACAAACAGAAAGGGCAGGATCATATTTGGATAGAGAAGCTTTTACTTACCTCAAAGGACACTAACAGTAATATTTTCTTATTTATGAGAAACATATCTGGTGTAGTAAAAAGTAATCCATTATTTTTGCATGACATTGAAGGCTTGACTTATCATAGTTAGAATGATCCGATTTAGGTCACATATGCGCCGTTTTGTTCGATAACGTGTTGCCACTTGGAAGGTAATATCATGATGCCTCTCGCATAGAAGCCCTTGTCCCTATTGGCAAAAAATTGAGACAGTCGATGTTCATAAGCCTCTCTTGACTCGAATTTTGCACCAGCAAACGTGTTCGCCATGGACAGGAACAGATGGTAATCACTCGGTGCCAGGTCCGGACTATAAGGTGGATGCATAAGAACCTCAAAACCAAGCTCCCGGAGCTTCTGGCGAGTCACTATCGATGTGTGTGGCCTGGCGTTGTCCTGGTGGAACACAATGCCTCTCCTATTGGCCAAAGCTGGCCGCTTCTGGGCGATTGGTGCCTTCAGACGGTCCAATTGTTGACAGTATAGTTCCGAGTTAAGGGTTTGGCCGTAGGGGAGCAGCTCATAGTAGATAATTCCCTGCCAATCCCACCAAACACACAGCAAAACCTTCCTGGCCGTCAATCCTGGCTTGGGCACCGTTTGCGCCGGCGCATCGCGCTTCAACCACGACCGTTTTCGCGTGACGTTGTCGTAAGTGATCCACTTTTCATCACCAGTCACCAACCGCTTCAGAAATGGGTCGCTTTTGTTGCGATTCAGTAGCGATTCGCAGATGGAAATTCGGTCCATGAGGTTTTTTTGCATTAACTCGTGTGGCACCCATACATCAAGCTTCTTTGTGTATCCAGCCTTATGCAAATGGTTCCACACGGTTTTTTGTGCAATGTTTAGCTCTTGAGCAATCGAAACAGTGCTTACATGACGGTCGGACGCGACAATGTAAATGATTTTATCGACATGTTCGACACTTGGCCTTCCACTGCGTGGTACATCTTTGACATCAAAATTACCGGCACGGAATCGACGAAACCAAAATTGCGCGTGATTGGCTGTTACAGTATCAGGACCATAAACACTATTCACATTTGCAGCCGCCTGGCTTGCGTTTTCGCCTTTATCGAAGAAAAACTGTAAAATATAGCGTATTTTCTCTTTGCTAGTGTCCATTTTGACGCGCGCTCACACAACACTGAGTCAACTCATCACAACTATCTGAACAGTGTTTGTAGTACGCAATCTCATCGTTTGAA
>JAGDQP010032013.1:0-21568 GCA_022664845.1 Lepisma saccharinum
CGTCTAAGAAAATGACTGACAGTGCTGGACACTGTTTATATGTTTGGGGTACTGGTATTAAATGTTCCCGAGATTTCCTAGTTGTCTGGCAGATTAGACAGTTATCGCAAGATGATTTTATGTATGCTTTAAGACGAGGCATATAAATGCGTGATAAAGCTACTGTATATGTGCGTGAAAAAGAATGATGACCGGCTGTAGGTAAAGCATGCAGGAGTACAAACATTTTGTCTCTTAAAACATGTGGGATACAAATCAAAAGCTTGTCTCCATTGGGCATTCGATGCTTCCTGAAGAGCTTAGCTTCTTGAAGTACATAGTATTTTGCCTGTTTTTGCGTAATTTCATCGCCTTTTTCCTCACCTGAAAGATGTTTATAAATATCACCAAAATATTTATCACTGCGTTGAAGATTACCGATGTTTGCCAAGTTTTCTACCTGTTTTACTGTTGTTGTTGCAAAACATTGTAAATTTTTAAATTGAAAATCTGTTGGTTTGGGTAAAACTTCTGTATATCTACTCAAGCCATCAGCTATATTACGTCCTGAAGGAGTGAAAATTGGCGTGTAATCATATGATGATAGTTCTATCTGCCATCGTACTAGTTTTGGCGGTAGTCGTTTTTGTGTTTGAAAAAAAGTCAAACTACGATTATCGGTGAAAAGAAAAAAATGTCTGCCTACTAAGTAGTAATAGAAGTTGCGAAAACTTGCAATTATACTCAAAAGTTCAATTTGGTATATTGGAAGTCGTCGTTCAGCATCTGTTAATAATCTGCTGAAGTAAGCAATGGACCACCAATTAGAATCTGTTTTGGGGTCGTCATTGTTGTTACATTGTTGTAAAACACTCGATATGGCGACTGTGCTACCATCTGTATAAATACGTAGTAATTTCTTGGGGTCATAGCGTCGAAGAGTTGGAGCTTCTAATAATTTTTCTTTGAGGGTCTGAAATGCTTTTTCGTGCAGCTCTGTCCAAGTATACTTCTGATTTTTTCGAAGTAATAAGTGGAGTGGGTGAGCGTAAGTTGCAAAATAGTGGCAAAATTTCCTTAAGAATGAGCATAAGGAGAGAAAACTTCGTAGTTGTTTAGGTGTTTTTGGTGTTTTATAATTTTGTATCGCTTCTACCATGCGTTCAGACATAGAACAGCCTGACAAACAAATCCTGTGTCCCAGGGCCAGAATTTGATGTTGCATAAAGGTTGATTTTTCTAAAGAAAATCGAAGACCAATATTTTGCATTCTTTTGAATAAGGTTTCGAGTAACTTTGGCATTTCTTTTTCATCATTTCCATAGAGAAATATATCATCCAGGTATGTTGTTATATGCATTGGCGATACGTTCGAGACGGCCAGATTCATAATTGATGTATATATGCTAGGCGAGGAGGTCAAACCTTGGGGTAATACACAAAATCTGTAAGTTCCTAATTCTGGAAGACAAAATGCGGTGCAATCACGGCTTTCTTCTGTAATTTCAATATTCCAGAATGCTGATTTTACATCTAATTTATTATACCAATATTTTCCTGATATTGTGGAAAGTACATGATGTAAAGATGGAAGTGAAGTAGTCATGAATTTAGCATGATGATTAATATCTCTCATATCGAGAACTAATCTTACTGATGAGTCTGGTTTCTGTATAAATAGCGCTGGACTATTGAAAGGTGATTGGCAAGGTTCTATAATTTTTTGCTCGAGAAGGGTATTAATTTCTCGCCTGATTTTGTCTTTAAGAGCATAGGGGATGGGATATTGTCGACGATGAAACGGTAATTTTGTGTCTAACTCAATTGGAAATTGATAACCTCGTACACGTCCGATAGTTTTGTCGTCCCAACAAAATACATTAGCGTAGGTATAGCATAATTGAAGAATTTGGTCTTTTATTTCCGGACTACAATCTGAACCTATAGAAATGCGTGATGGATCAAATTTGGATCTATCTATTTCTACAGCATGTTCTTCCTTGTTCAATGTATCACTTCGTGATGCAACATTACAAGTAAGAACCGGTGGAACATAGAGTTGTTGAGCATGTCCAATTTCTAAATGTCTGGGAAGTATAATTTTCCGTTCTGATGGATTAATAACTCTAACTAATGCAGAAGGTGAAAGAATAGCTCTAGGAATCAATATTCCATATTTTTGTTGTATAGCCAAATTTCGTTCTAATACGGACTCTTGTCCCATACGTGACTCTATTAATTTTAATGGAATGATAATTTCTGAACGTTTTGGAAGAAAAATGCGTCTAGAAGTAACTTACTTCGGTCTCAAATTTGCTTCTATTTGGGATGTTAATTTAGTTTCTAAAACATATGTTAAATTTCGATTTTTTCGGGGTACGTTCGGATTTCTGCCAAAATGTGTTAAAGTCAATGTTTTTTGTTCGTAACTAATTGTTGCCTGATGTTGAATTAAAAAATTACTACCTAATAAAGGTTTTTGTGGAAAATTATCTAAAACGAGAAATTCTTACGAAAAACGTGCATTACCAATGTTAAACTTAACTATTGCAATTTTATTCACCGTTATCGTTTCTTGTGAAACACCCTGTATTTGCACATCCTCATATCTTAGCTGCATATATTTAGTTATTAATGTAGAATCAATTATACATGCCTGACTTGCGGTATCTAAAAGTGAATCGCGTTTCCAATTGTCTACGCTAATTGGTAAAAATGCTAAATCGTCTTTGATTGTAATCGGGATTTTGAGGACTTTAGGTTTCCGACGTCCTGCAGTGGCCTCATATCTTACTGCAGTATTTCCCCGTTTAAAGGTTGCTGGTAATTTATTGGATCACTAACTAGATTTGGATTTTGATATGTTGTTGTATAAACCTGATTGCGTGTTTGTCGCGGACCTGATTGATATTGTGGATTTTGTTGTTGGCGCGGTTGATTTTGCCATTGTGGCGGATATGGACGTTTTTGTTGTTGATTGTATGGTTGCCGAAATCGCGGAGCTTGTCTATATCCTTGATTTTGTCTATTATAATAATACTGATTATTATAATTTTGGTTATACGGATTTGAAAAAGAACGATTTTGATTATATGATGGTTTTTGCTGATATCGTTGTTGTTGAAAATTTGGTCCATAACTTCCATTCTGCTGGAAATTATTTCGCGGATATCTATATTGTTCACGAAAATTATTGTTATAATTTCTATTATTGTAGCGAAAATTCGGATCAAAATTCTTTCCTTTATAATTACCTTGTTGATTCCTGCTATAATTTTGACGTTGTTTTTTGAATTGTTGCTGCTGTTGTGTTTGTTGTTGATTTGAGCGTGGTTGCATTTTAGACCTAGATTTCTGTGGATATTGTCGTAGTTGTAATGACAATTTCTTCATTTGAGCTTGTAAAGCTTCAACATCTTCCGCTGTTTGCGGTTCATCTTTCGATTTATGGATAACATTTGGTGAAACTTTTATCCATGTTTCATCCTCTTTATCAGAAATTTCTGAATGAGAGTCAGAACTTGATGCCGATGATGGTAAAGAATCCGAAGAATAAGAACGTTTATGATTTTTCTTTTTATGCCTATCCTCAGCACGAGTTTTCCGTTGACGGTTACGCACTGTATATCGTGTCGTTTCTATAGCTTGCAATTCAGTAAGTAATTCATTTACTGTTTGAAACGATTTATTCCCTATTCGTTCTAAATAATAGGGTCGTAAGCCATTTATTATAAGACTTACTGTTGCGTCTTCTTCAATGTCGTAATTGAATTTTGCTATCAATGCTTGAATATCGATAACATAATTCGTTACATTTTCGCGTTTGCGCTGTATACGTTCGCGTAATTTGATTCCGACATCAATTTTAGCACTTGGCTTTCTGAAAATTTGCAATATTTTATTTTTAAAGTCAGCGTAAGGCAAATCTTGTAAGTGAAATTTGTCTATGCAGACCTGTATTCGGTCCCTGTCTTTAGAAAGAAATGTGGTAGGTAACAGTTCTTTGCATTTGTCATGTGACCAATTATTTTGTTTTGCGACATCTTCAAATGATTTGAAGAAAGAGTCGATTGAGCTTGTCTTAGAGCTGAATCGAGGCAAAGGTAAACTGTTGTTATAGACTATAACGTTTGGAGTTGCCATATTGGTAGTTTCGTCTGAATCAGATGTATGATCAGATTGTCTTGTTTCGTCCAAGTCGCTAGAATTGATGTGGCGGTATTCGCAATGTCGTGTATTAACCGGCATGAACGTAACTAGTGGAGTTTTTTTGTGTGTGTTTTTTTTCTTATTCCGTTCTCATTACATATCCTTTATCGTAAACCTGATTTTATTATTGTCTTCAAATTCCATGCGGAAAGAAAATGCATTCCCTGCCTTAAATTTAACTAGCAAAGTTAAAGATAAAATCTTATTTGTCAATCGCTTACAAAATTGCACAAATTTCTGTCTTTCAGAAAAGTTCTTTGCACAAATAAGTAATATTTCGCGAAGATTTATCTCCTGTTCGGGTGCAAGTGCAATCAATCGCGAATATTTAGGAGCATAAAGACGAATTGACTGTATGATTTTTGCAGCATACAACTGGCATAGTGGTAATATCCACGTTTGCATTGTGTGAATATTTTATGCTAATGTTTGTCGAACATAAATGATATCTGCCGTGTTATTTGTACTTGGGAGTTTCGCATGTAAAATCGTTGATTTGTCATCACTAGTGACAAAAAACTCGATTGTATTGTATGCAGCCGTTGTAATATGCAACGTAAAAGAATCACCAAAGAAATATTGTGCTTCCAAAAGTGCGGTAATTGCTTTATTTATGAATGTTTGTAGCACAATTACACGTTGTTGTTCATTTTGCAAATCAATCACTGAAAATATATGACGCAAAAGTTTGTCTAAAGTGGTGGGTGTCAGAATTTGGTTAACCGTTTTTGTTTGCTCGATATTATATGCAATATATTGTTGAATATTAGATACACTCTGCGTTGTTTGGAGAACAAACAAAGGGTAGTTCAAATATTGAGTTTGAATATCAATTGGTTCTATATTTTCGGGATGAATATTCTCCCATTGTTCGTGTGGAAGATGACAACACATCCTTTAGTAATTTATCCAATTCAAATTAAATTTGAACACGACGTTCCTAAACTAGTATATAGAAAAGCGCAGTACACTAAGTGTATTTTATCTAACCGAAAAGCAAAAATTTGAAAAAAATGTGTTAAAATTTAACAAAAACTGGGAAATTACCGTATTCGAACTTGATTCGAACCTGGGCGTCCATTCACCATGTGAACGTCTAGAACTTGTCCTGTGAACGTCTGGCTTCGTCTTGCAATTGTGTTCAATTATAGAGAAATTATTTCTCTATTTGTGGGGGCAAATATTACGTAGACTTTAGGTTTTGTTATTTGGGGGCTAAAGAGAAGTCTACTCGAGCGTAACTCAGATAAAGGTTTGAGCATTCGCAAATACGAGAGGGACGTTCAGCGTGAGTTAAGTGGATATTAGCTTTAATATAATGGTAACTTCTGGGATAGAGTATATTCTAGCTTTAGGAATGAAATGGATAACAAGATTTTACATTTTCCCTAAAAAGGCGCGGAATCTCAACTCGAAGATTAATGAACAAAATAAATTACAGCACACACCGAAAAGCTATATTCAAATCTAAAATATTCAACAGAGCACACGAATCGTTCAGGCAATGAAACTATTTAAGCACCAATGTTCTAAGAAATCCTTGAAACATACCTTGGAAAATAAAGTTGAAAGTTGTGTTCTTCTAAGACTTGTATCAAAATTGACTGCTTCTTTTAAGATGAGATTTAAACTATTCTGGACTTCCTTCTATGTTTCTTGGCTTCCTTCTAGAACTGTAGTACAGAGTGACAGCATGGACCGGCTGTGTGAGATAGCAGATCGATTGGTCTGTCGGGGTCCTTTATATACGGTCTTGAAGTGACGAAATAATTAGGTTAATATAGTTCATTGCTCTCTTGTTTGTGCGTTTTAGTGCTTTCACGTGACGATCGTATGATGTCTTAAAAATGCACAAAATGGCCGCTTAAAGGAAAGTAGAACAATAGGTCTACGTCATAATTTCCGTAAGTGTGTGTGTTCAGCCGTATATTGCTTTGCTAAAAGGTGTTCGTGTTGAGATTCTCTGCCCGCCATCTTTATTATTCTTTAGACTTTACAACAGAATAAAATATGTGTGAAAATAAAAGTTAATTATAGAAATATGGTTACAAAAATGAAAATTGAAGAATAAATACAAAATTAATAATGATTGACAATGAGAGGCGATCACACTATGGAAAAAACGTTTTCTATTTCTTGCTTAAGAAAAGACATCCACAAAGGAATTCTTCTGCGTCATAAAGTTTATTTCTGTATACAGCATCACTAAGTATTTACGTATCTTCATTGAAAATCTCCTGCAACAAAAAGTACATAAAACTTCACCCAACAAGGCACTTTTTGTAAACACATATAAACTTTACGTGAACCTACCGAAAAGTGTGAACTTTTAGTGGGCTCATGTATCCTTTTTGTTTGCTTCTGGACCATGGTGCACATTTTGTACACATTAAGTTCATATTTACTGTCGTTACACATTATCTACACTTCGTTTTGCGTTCACTTTAAGTACATTTGCCAATATTAATTGAACTTTGTGTGCATAAATTGTCTATGAGTACACCAGAAGTGCATATATTATGCACTAAAATGTGGAGCAGTTCATATTAACTTCAAGAAAGTTCATGTAATATGCACTAAAAATGTGCTAAAATTGGGACATATTGTAAACTTTATGTGTATTTTCGGTGCACTTTGATTTCGGTGATGTTAGAAAGCTGACTATTTGAGGCAGGACCGTATCATTGCCTCACATTTAGAATGTACTTGGTAAAATTTATAAAGGGGGCAACCATTGAATATTTTGGCGGTCGTCGGATATTTTCTCCTCTGATTAAAATTACTTACAATTATTTTCTTACGAGTAAAACAGTTAAAGAAAAATGCAAACGAATGATAATGAATGAAGGTGATGGAATGAAGATGTTAAATCGATTTTTAAAATTTAAAAAGTATCTCCAATTGAGAGTATTGACTTTCCTTCTCCCCAATATCTACTAAATTTTGATTGTCGATTCTGGGTCCGCCCCCGACACCACAGTAACACCCTTGGGAATAAACCCATAGGGAAAAGTAACGGTATGACTACAAGTTGGTTGCATTCTTTACGGAGTAACACTAATAATTTGTCCCCCGCCACTAATCCAAGGGTCTGCGCACGCCTATGGTTACCGCATGCAGTATAATAACGCATAGAAGGAAACGCTTTTTTATTTCAGAGTCCTCTCATAGTATTTAAAACGTAAAACAAGCCAAATTGTCTACACAAGAAATACATCATATTTTCCGTTTTACTTTGAGTTATGAAAAACAAGCACAAAAACTTAGTTCACCGACATCAAGAAAAGAAACAAGTCTGTGAGATGAGAAGGGGTTCAAACTTTGTTTTTTATTTGATCAGGGCAATGCTTACGTAGGATTCGCCTAAAACATGTGTAGAATAATATTGTTAAAACCTTTTTTGCTCTTTTAATGTCTTCCAAACTCCACCTTATTGAATACTTTACCCGGGAGATTTATTGACATCAAATTTAGGAGAAAGTAAACTTGCTTTTTTTTTACTAGGGATAGGAGAGGATGCAAGGAAACATTTCGTGTTATAAAGTGCAAGGGAAGAGAATTTCTGTAAACTTGCTACTTGACACGGTGGTGGTAGATAAACTTTCTTTAATCCAGAAAGTTTTAGGAGATATAGAAACAAGAAATTAATTGATCTTCTCCAGAGAAGGGTCTAAGAGAAAGGAAAGAAACCTTTGACGCTATGTTTCATCTTTTCGAGAAAAAAAAAATAAGCACAATTGATGACTGAATACATCTTAATAACCTTATGCGGGCTTACATCTTTTTTTCCCTTTCTTGTTTCATTCATTCCGTGCTCTTTCATATATTTTCTGTATTACAATGGCTTTGCCATCTTCCTGAAGGCATCAAGCGGTCACTTTACAACCTCACTAGAAATTGTCACAACAGGTTGAAGGGACGGGTGGGAGAAAAGAAACAATACGTCTCAGCCTCTCTCTCTCGGCGACAAGAGTACTACAGACAAAAGCCTCTTCAATTAGAGTAAAATAGCTGGTGGTTCCTCATAAATATAGCTAGGATTCCTATGCATTACCATATTGCGAAATATGTACTTTATATAATTAAATATATAAGGCTGAAGCAGGCAGTATGTGAAAGCTAGTGATAACTTGTTTTGTAAATTATTACTTTATAGTCCTAGAAAATGATTTCATATTTAAATACAATGCTTTCTGAATATTTTTGGAGCTCCCTTGTATAAATAAAAAAAAATATCAGAATGTCATATATTTGGATTTTAAAGACCTGTGTGTTATACAAACACGACTTGGTTAAGTAACTTAAGGTACTTTGAATATACATGCTGTTCAAAATTAGAATTCATTATTATTGGTAAGTCTGAAGTTATATGCTCTACAGTGCTTATTATATAACTGATAATTGTTCGAAATATGTCAATTCAATTGAGAATATTACGAGTAACGAATATATTTTGTCTATGAACTACATTTTATTTGTTGAATTCTGTCATTCCATTCATGCCTTAATATTCCAGAAAATAAAATAAATTCCTATCACTTTTCTATTGTAAGATAAATTACTATCACTTTACTTTTATTGTATAATGAAATGCCAACCGGATCTTCGTTATATACTCAATAATATTTACAGTAGCTCTTGTGACCAGAATCCAGAGCAGAGGGGCAAAAAGCATAATGGGCGACTCTGACAAATGTTTGTTAAGATTTTACGAATCGTTAAGAAGTTGTAAGAGACTTGAAATACATTAGATTCGCTAAATTATCAACTGAAGTTGGTGAAAAACACAAAATATCTGTTAAGTAGTGAATATTCGTGATGACAAAGAAAAAAAACGTATTCGTCAATAAAACCGCAGTTGTTTTGCCTCCTGGAAAAAAACGAATTTTCCTGTTTTCTAAAAACAATCTGTTTTTTCTCCAGGTCTTTAAAACACTAACCAATATAGACATCGGTTGTCAACATCGATCGATATTGTTCCATGACGAATGTTCTTTTAAAAAAAAGATATTCATTATGAACAAAACGTTTTGTAAAATATCATTTTTCTTTGCACAATACTTACTAGTATTAGAAAATATGTAAATTAGTGATACCGATAATCGATGTCGAACCCACTTCGCTTGATGTGGACTCAAGCGGGGCCGTCCTCCGCCCTGTATTAGCAATGTGGGGCGATATGAGTCCCATCAGTGACAAACGTGCATATGCAACTGGGGACGTGTCCACATTTCAAAGTTTTTCAATGTTCTGCCTTCATCCTTTCATGGAGTCCATGTTTATCCTT
The DNA here is from genome assembly GCA_022664845.1 of Lepisma saccharinum. NCBI lineage: Eukaryota > Metazoa > Arthropoda > Insecta > Zygentoma > Lepismatidae > Lepisma > Lepisma saccharinum. The sequence goes on from JAGDQP010032013.1 coordinate 9,476, forward strand.
CATACAAAACACTTTTCACATACATCGAGTATTTTTTATTACAAAGAGTACCGCGTAAGTCCAGGTAATTTAATCATGGATAATGTATATCAGTCAGGAATTTTAATCCATTTATGGCCTTTGGGCATCTAAGGCTAAGATCCGGATAGAGGAGAAGAAAGGAAACGGTCATGGCCTAATTGAAGTACCTTCCTGGTTTCTGCCTGATGTGACAGAGTAAAAACTTAAGGATGACCAGTCGCTGGGACAAATTAAACGAAACACACAGCCAGCGATCTTGCACTGAGCTAAATGGCTTAAAACTTACCATTGAATTAAATTCACACAACAATTTATGAAACCACGAGTTATATGTTTAACCCTGTAGAGCTCATACACAATAACACACAAAATATTACGTTCTTAAATTTATACTTAAATAATACTAAACTATATTACCCAACCTCTATTATTGAATAAAGTGTAAGAATGTGATATTGTTAATAAAATAAATAGTAATTTACGCTACACGGAAAAAATAAAAGTTGCAAATACATGATTTTGTTTACTCTGCTGATAGAGACCAATTAAGCCACTTTCCACCAGAAGTTAAAAGCAGATCTGTTTATTCTGAGCAAAGCATAGATGGATACCATGAGATCCAGTTATTAGATGTTCTAACTTACATTTAAGCGCCTGACTTATCACACAATTTACATAGATTTTATATTCGAAAATATAACCTACAATGATCATTAACCCAATATGTCGTTGAACATGTCTCTAGTAAAATTTATTATTAAATGTTCGTGGAACCAAAAGGCAAAATCAACTGTTCACATGAATATTATTTTGGACCTATTTTTGTAGGCGTACAAAGCGCATTATTTAATTAGACATTGGCATATTGAATGAGATCCTTTACTAAATGCCTTGTTACAGGATTTTTTGGATAAAATTATCTTTTCGCATTATTGCCTTTTTTGTTTTTAAATCTTTGTACTAAGTCATCTGCTGCCAACAAGACGTACTTCACCACTTATATCCATGGTTAACATCTGTAAGTCAACTTGTTTTTTTAGAAACATGTTTCTGATTCCCTATTTTTAGTCCCTGTGAGTTATCTAGTAATTGTACAGAATACACTTTCGTCCAAGTAACTTACTACTAACCTTCATAAGAATTAAGCTTTTAAGCCTCTGTGAATTGCCAAGTGCTTCTTCAAATAGTGTGTCGATAAAATGACCTCCACTATGTAACTTGCAAGCACTTCTCCAATCAAATGCCTCGCAACTGTGCACACATGAGAACGGCCTGTTCTGTGAAATATATGGCGCTTTGAAATTCTTTTTCCGTAGAATGATTTCCCACACTCTTCATATCTATACGATTTTGCATGTGTTCGTAGTGAAATGAATGGTTAAGCTCTCTCTGTTCCTAAATGATTTGCCACACTGCTTAAGTAGCTCCTATCTCGTATGAAATATCAAATCCTTCTTTAATTGACGAGTAAAATAGAATGACTTGACACACTGCTCACAATAATAATTATTTTATTCTCTGGCATATTAAATGCGTGTTTATATCTCTTTTTACGGTTCAATGACTTGCCTCATTCTTCACGCGGCGAGTCTTGTATGAACTATTATAAGCAAGTATAGATTTCCGTTCTGATAAAATGACTCGCCGCGCTACAGATGTTTGCATCTCCTGTCACGTTGGACATCGTTCGTGAATCAACGTTTGTTACAATGATTTCTCACACTGTTTACATGTAAGAGCTACTGTCTTGTGTGCACTTTCTATGAGTTTAAAATTGCTTCTATGAAGCAATGGCTTGTCGCACTGTCAAAATGTGTAGTTTCTCACGTTTGAGTTACAATTGTTTGTTACTGAATTGACTTGTTACACTACCCACAGGGATATTACTTGTTTCTTGTGTATCATATGCATTATTAAGTTGGCTTTCTAATTGTATTATTTGTTACACTACCCGCATGTATACTGCTTTCTTTGTGTGAGTAAACATATGGTTTTAAATGACTTGTAGGATTGAATGACTTATCACACAGCAAACATTTGTACAGCTTCTTTCGTTTGTTATATGCCTTTTTCAATATACTCTTCTGACTGAATGTCCTATCACACTGCCCATGTGTATCGCTTCTCATGTTTAAATTGACATATGACTTTCTAAATGACCTTTCGGACTAAATGACTTGCAACACTGCAAAAATGTCTAGCGCTTCTCTCCTGTGTGTATTACTATATGCCTTTTTAATTTACTTCTGGCTGAATGATTTATCACACTGCTCACATCTGTACATTGTCTTTCCTGTGTGTTACCATATGCCTTTTTAAATTACCGTTCAGACTGAGTGACTTGCCACACTGCCAACACATATACGGCTTCTCTCCTGTGTGAATTGCCATATGCCTTTTTAAAATACATTTCCGACTGAATGACTTATCACAGTGCCGACATTTGTACAGCATTTCTCCAGTGTGCATTGGCAGATGCCTTTTTAAATTAACTTTCTCATAGAATGACTTGCCACACTGCCAACATCTATATCGCTTCTGCCCTGTGTGAGTTATTATATGGCTTTTTAATTTACTTTTCTGACCGAATGACTTATAACACTGCCCACATGTGTAACGCTTCTCTCCTGTGTGAATTGTCATATGGTTTTCTAAAGTACCTTTCTGACTGAATGACTTGCCACACTTCCAACATGTATACCGCTTCTCTCCTGTGCGAATTACCATATGCGTTTTTAAACTACATTTTTGACTGAACGACTTCTCACACTGCCCACATCTGTATAGCATCTCTCCTGTGTGAATGGACAGATGCCCTTTTAAATGAAATTTCTGAGCGAATGACTTGTCACACTGCCAACATGTATATCGCTTCTCCCCTGTGTGAGTTACCATATGCCTTTTTAAACTACTTTTCTTACTGAATGACTTATCACACTGCCCACATGCGTATTGCTTCTCTCCTGTGTGTATTGTCATATGATTTTCTAAATGACTTTTCTGACTGAATGACTTGCCACACTGCAAACATGTATACCGTTTCTCCCCCGTGTGAGTTACCATATGGCTTTTTAAAGTACTTTTCCAACTGAATGATTTAGCACACAGTCCACATGTATACTGCTTCTTTCCTATGTGAGTTACCATAAACGATTCTAAATGCCCTTCCCCGGTGAATGACTTGTCACACTGTTCAAACTCTAATAATTTCTTTCTGTCTGATGTGACATGTTTTACAGAATTTTTAGGTACAGATTTCTTAGTCTCGTTGCTAATTGAAAATGTTGGTCTTTTAAACTTTGTTACCACACTTGGATTCCCAGACTTCCTAAGGAAAAGAAATCAGATTATAGGTTAGCGATTTCGATAAAAATTTTACGCTAAAATAAAAATACAAGATAATGGATTTCTTTCCATTTATGTGCCTAAAATGTGTAGCTAAGAGAAGAACGTGTTTATGGTAGATAAGTTGGCTTTCACATTTAGTTTCTGTATATACTGAATCGGTACAGCCTGCATTAGTGACGCCTAGGTTTATTAATAAATAGAAACAACAATTTTGCTGCTGCATAAAGTATTCAGCGGCCTTTCTAAACTGTTGTACTCCTTCGAAATTAATAATAATATTTAATATTCAATACATTTTTATTTAAAACCATTAATACATAAAATGCAATAATTTGAGATTTACTTCAAATTCTAATCATTAAATTTCTAATATTCTTTAAAACATGAATGAAATCCTGCATCATGAAATCTTTATATTGGAACAACTTTCTATTTGGATTTACCATAAAGAAGATGAAACTGAAATTTGAACATTCGGCCCGCAAGAATTCTGTGCTGTTTTAAAATTTAATTTAGCATATTTTGGATTGGTGATAATACAAAAAATATAACTTTTGTTAAAAAAGTAGTAAAAAAATATTTGGATTAAGCTGGGTTTGTTTAAGACATATTACACAACAATGGCTTGGGACAAATGCATGATGATCCGAAAATACTTGACTGAGCAAATGAGAGAATCCCCCCAAAAAAATCTGCAAATTGCAACGTTTGGTCACTATAAACAAACATGGCATAGAACTGGATCACACTGGATATCTCAAACATCGAGTTAAGCACTCTACTACTGACCCACCGCAGCGCTATCCTGCGTTTGGACAGATGAAACTCACAGTTTGGGCTTTGCTTTCTATTTCAACTAAACTGCTCTGCTTGTATAAATACACTCAGAAGAGCAGATTCAGAAACAAAATAAAGGCTCAGAAGCTAACTTTCCTTACGTGTATGCAAAATCATCAGCATTATTTTTACATTATAAATCGTTTATATTTTTACCAAATTGAAAGCTCAAATTAGCATTTAAACCATGAACGTGGTAAACTCAAAGCCCTCCAGCATGGAACGCACTATACACAACGTATGTACCGAAACTATGGAAATGTAAATAGTTGATTGGGAAATGAAGGAAAAGTCAAATAATTAAGTGAGGTTTAGAATTGAAGATATTTCCTAATAAGATTAAATTACAAATTAAAACACTTAATTGCCATACCTTGATGGATTCTTTCTTCCATTCTTGGCATACTCTACTACTTCAGTCGAACTTCTATCGCCGGTGATCATTTCCAAACAAGTAGTAGGATAAGGACAGGGCTCCAAGACGACTACTGGACTCTGACGATTCATTTCTATTCTAACTGAAGCAGCCTTTGAAGTAGTTGGAGAAATACCTTCAGGAAATACGGAATTAAGATTAAAATTAGTAATGATTTCCTCTTTTACTTTCGCCAAGGGATCCGTTGAATCCTTAAGTGCCATTGCCTCAGAAGTTAAGAGCGTTTCTGATTTGTTTGATGCATCGTTGGGTGGAGATTCTGCGTCTAGCTCTGGCTGTATCTTTAATTGTGTTTTCGTACATGCTTCTTCTATTTTAAACTCACTTAAATGATTGTGGTCAAGCTTAGTATCTGCATTCAAACGATAAATATATATTTTAGTTAAATTCGTGGCCAACGCATTTGAATGAACATCTCCACTTTGCCAAGCGTTTGAATTAGATTCTCTATTCTCAGACATACTTTTACAATTATTATACAGAGGTAAATTAGTGTAAGGGATAAAGTTGCCCAAAATCACCGAAGTAAAAAGAAGCACATGACAGCTGCGAACACAAATCTATATTATTTCGATCACCAAGTGACAGAATATTGTTACCGTTCTTCATTCCTGTAAATGGTTATCCTGGAACGAAAGAAAGAAATAATTACTCACCAATTCGGCTACAATGGAGTGGCATGTATTCTTACTTACATTTGTATTTTGTAACGATATAATTATATGAAAAATTACGTGTTCAGTAAAATAAACCAGCAGCGATGCTAGATAAACAGTGGAAACAGTAGACAATAGTGTTGCGTTTGATCGGCTTTTTACTTTTATTTGATTCTTTCTAGCGCGAAGAGGAAATGGTGAAAACCGGCAAGGCTGCAAGTCCAAACGAATACCGTATATGGATGAAGAGCGATATATTTCTCTAAATAGTAAAAATTTAAAGACAAACGAATTTAAAGCTATTAATGCAATATCTAATAAGGAGAAGCATGTGTTGTATGGTGGAAATAGCTTAAGAAACTAACTTTAATGAAGAAGTAACCATAAGTTATATCAGGAGAAAATACACCTGTTATCGAAATATGTAAGTGTAATGATGGGAGGTTATTTAAAAGCATCAACAAATAAATCATGAAAGTGTATGAAGGAGGATAAATCACAGAAATGTTTGGAAGTGTTAATACTACAGAAAGAACATTGCATTTTTTAACCGTGCTATTAGGAAGATTATTTTTTTAAAATATCCAAAACTGCTTCATCATAAACAGTTCTTATGCCTTTAACTTTATTGTTTGATTAAACCTAACCGATCCTACTTCAGCTGGCGTAGCATATCAAAGCTTAAGTCAAGAGAAAAAATGAAATTGTATGTCAAAATAAAGAGAGTAAAGGTTAATACAATGAAGCATTCATTACCTGACTTTTTCTCCCATGGCTTCGTTTGCTCAACGTTAATGACGACTACCGCACAGAATTAATGCCCAGGAGACCGCACTACTTCATTTGAAAACATTTCACTTAAGTTTATGACATATGCAGTAGTTCTGTCAAATCCACCCCTATGGGTGCCCAAACTCTCGAGTTCACCCCAAGTAAAAATTGTTCTGTTAAAAATCGATAACACCGTGCAAAACTTCACTTACGCCCTCCCAATTTTGTCTGTACATGTCTCTTCAACTTAAATGTTGGCGGAATCAATGTATATATATATATTAGGGAAGGAATCTGACAGAATTTTTAGTTGGTATGGCGTTAGTAGTATAGGGGGTTTCTGTTAAATTCTAACAACAACGATATTAAAACCGGGTGTTGCTCGACGATCTGAAGAGGTTGCATCAGACGTTGGGAAGAGCGGCAGACTCGTTGCTAGGGAGCTAAGGTCTAGGGTTTAGCCTTTTAAGCTTATCATTATAGTAAAGGTCGATTAAGAAAAAAACTAGCGTAACGTACGTTTAATTTGAAGCAAATAATTTCCTCTTTTCTCATGTTCTGAAACATTAGCATAACGAGTTTCCCTTGCAGGAAATTCAGCATTGAAAAATCAAAATTCATCGTTACGACTGCTCACAAAATATTTGGCAGAATGTATTGGACCTATGAAAGATAAGCCAATACATTATTCAGCACGATCTTGACAATTAATTTAACAAGCTACGATTTTCGTTGTAATATACGTACGTACAAACTCAGAAAGACGGTCATACGTTCGTTCGATAAATCACCATTACTTTTAAGCAAAGCTTGCTCAGTTGCTCTCTCGTTATTGAATTGAACTTGTCAGTCGGTCTGCCATCTAGTGAGCAGCACCATAGGCTAAATAATAATGTTATTACGGTACACGGCAGACTTTTAATTTATAAAATAATTAGCACAACTGATCTGATTGTAAATGTTATGTTCTCTAAATTGCATTTGAATTTGCTTGTCTATTGTTAAAGTAACTCTCATCGCGAAGATGCAATTTATTTCGATAAATAAAGAAATAAAATCACGATGTGTGTAAACACATGCCTCCCACGGGACAGCCACAGGTATTTTGAAGTACTCGCTAGTAACCTCTGGTCTCGCGGAACGGCCGCGGGGCTGTTTCAGACCTACAGGATGACTGTGCATCACACGATAAATAAGGCTTCCTCAGCCTACCCACGTGAGACGACTATGAATGTCCGCCTTAGTTTTGTAGGCACTATCAACGCTCTACGAACTGAGCTACGGCCCCTTGGTAGTTGAATATAGTCATATTTATGTTAATTAAACCAATTCTGTGGCACCGCACACGAAACCCTACCACTCAAATTCAAAATGAAGAAAATGTCACGAATGCAAAGCTAAACATGTCGTATGTCATCCCTCAAATCGTAGTACTTGGGTAAGCAATTGAAGTACGTCCTACAAATTGCTTGCCCCGAATATGGCGAAAAGCGCAACATTCAACTTGTTAGTGCTGCGTGTTTTCGATCTAGTGGTTATATATTAACGCTCTATGGTAATCGTGTCTGAGCGCCTGGTTGTATAAGTTGCTGCTTTACAGTGGTAGTGGTCACTGCTATATATATCTATATCTGCTAACAATAGCAGTTTTAAATAACAGCTAATAAAAATGATATATCAGTAACTGCCAAAGCAGTTATCACTGCAATTTGCAAATAGAAGTTTAGAAAAAACGTAGGCCTCTCTAAACGGGAGTTGTTTATTCCCAGCTGTTGAAAAACAATGTAAAGCACCATTTTAGACTATCTTATTTATATGTAACCTGCTACTGCGTGCAGTAGAATGATGGACTTGTTAGGAATTGGTAAATAGCAGACATGTATCTAAGAATTGGTTTCGAGCGGAGGTTCAGCCAGTGTTTACGCTAGACCCGCCTGTGGTATTGTCAGCCCTCCGAATTCTGGACAAAACCCACTAGCTTCAAATTTATCCGGTAAAAGTGGATCGAAACAGTGAAGAAATCCATTTACACCATCCTAAATTGAAAAGCCTAGAGGAAACCCTGGGTCGATTGCTTTCGGGGGAAGAGGGAATCGGGATCAGAAGTCAGACTAGGTGTCCAAGTTACGTAAAATGCACATAGTTTTAACTAAAATAACTAATTTAAAAATGAAAATTCAAATTTAGATGCGTGGTACCAATCTTCAGGACCGACCCTTAAGTACGTCCCTGGTAGCTAGTTCATATAACCATCGGAAATATCGGAACCTAAACTAACTGCTGGCGAGGGAACAGTACATCACAGTAAAATTATTTTAGGGACGTATGTTAAGTGAATCCATCCTATCTGGCGGAATGTGTGTTGATCCCAAACGGTATAGCTGAGGGAGTAAGAATATTATTTTCAACCAATAATTTTAGATTTCAGGAGCAAGTGAAGTGAAGAACTATAAGCCTGTTCGGTCCGCTCGGCGGTAGATTTCAACCCAAAAAATAATATGCATAGAAAAGTGATTGGGATGTCGTAGGAAAAGTCTGACGAATACTAGCTCAAATCTATACAGATAACACCCATTCCAGAGGCGGTGCCCGAGACAGGGTTATTGAAATTTTGGAACTAAAAGCAGAGATTAAATAAACTTGTATCCAGGGCTGTAGTCGGGGGAATGCGGAGGTACACGCCTTATATCATGTGGTATACGAAGGTTCTTCTCATACTTTGGAATGCTGTTGCCCACGTTTTAACTACTGCGAATACAGGTTCGCAGTGATGGTTTGGCTATCTCTAAACATTTCGTATTGCAACCACAATTTGGTGACTAATTCAGCAGATACTGAGCATGATCTCAGTGGGCGTAGAGGCGACCTTGTGGTGTGAGCAAAGAACCCCTCGGTGGAAACCAATGTCAGGCATGTGTATCTCATACAGAACCCACTTTTAGTCACTCGTCAGCACGTTTACTGTGGATGTGTTGCGCACGGAAGGCTAGATCAGCTTAGGATCCTTGCACACAAATATCCGATTCGGGATTTCGAATATACGGTCCAATGGATTCGTGCGATTTCAGTCGCAGATTCAAAGGCCAAGTATTCGGAATTGGTTATTATGATGCATCAGAAACTGCGATGTTCCAATGATAAATTCTGAAAGGGCCTAGCCAATGCTTTCCTCATCCTCGGCCTACCTCATCCTGGCCTGAGCAGAAAATGATAAAAGGCCATAAATAAAGTATATTTAAATCAATATATCTTAAACTAAAAAAATGTATTTTATAGATAGTTCTGCATTTAATTGTTGCTGTTTTCTTGTCCAAAGTTAGTTGACACGAACATTTTAGCTTTATTTTTATCGAATCAAATTAATCTGCGAAAGAAGTTTCGTACTTTTTACGTCCCTGCACGCTTAAAAGAGTAGGAAAGAGTAACACATGGTTTGTTATTTTATTTTAAGAACGCAATGTTTATTGCGTAGTGAATAACAACCACGTCACAGGGCAAAAAGTAGGCACAGTTGGGCGGTGATGGGTGAACGTGTGGTTAGAAGAGAAAATAAGTTGCTGCTGTCGATTATTAGTTTTCCTTTTATCACTCCAATATATTTATATGTATTAGTGACTGGTTTCAAAAGCACTAGTTTCAAAATCCATGTACAATTCAGCAAATTATTCTGTCTCTCTCTGCGAACCTGCTTTCGATCTCTCACCTATAAACACTCCAAAATGAAGAGTAAAATATATCGAATGAAGCTACCTATCGAATCGGCTACCTATCGTTAGGTAGTCCAAAAGATCGTCCAAAATAGGAATTGGGAAAGACTACATGGTGTGTTCATGCCCAAGATCCGACACTGATATCTGGATTCGAAGATATGAAAATCCAAAACCAAGAATCGGACATTCCTGTTTCCTGATCTGTTTGTCTATCACTGGTGTTGTGGTTCCGAAAAAAAACAGTAAATAAGCTTTCAGGCGTTGATTTTTGTTCGCTTCCAACTGTGTGAGTTAGCAACTTTCTCAACTTGAACGCCTTCCCTATACAGTCCAGGTGAAGTCTATTTCATCGAAAACTTGAAAGGATTCGGCAAGCTCATCTCATGTTTGGCAGATATCCTACTCTATGACCGCCTTGAGCTTTATCGGCGCCACTGCGGTGGTCATTACACAAGAGCAAATCCCCCGATCTGACATTTAGAAATCAATACCTGGCGTTACGTCTAGTATTATATCCAATGGTTGACGTATTCAGTGACTTATCGCTTGCGTGCAAGCCACCTTAAAAACATATAGCAGACAACCTCGAACGACCTGCTGCGACATCTCCATTTGTCTTTGCCGTTACTCAAGCTATGACTTTTATGAGGACACAAAGCATCTGTCATGGTCATTATCGAACTTTCTACGCCCACCCTGATCGTTTTTTTCAGCACCTGAGACATATCTCCTTACTAGTGGCCACATCTTCCCATGCAACATCAAATAAAACAAAAACATTTTGGTTGCCTTGTAATTTTATTTTAAATTGTACGTAAGTCATTTAAGCTGCATTATTGAATTGTTTGAAAAGTACTTTGAAAACAACTGTGTAATGTCAGCAACTTACAGAGATCTGCAAAATAGTCAAGTACTTCAAGTAACATGAAGCATTAACCCTCCTATGGACTTGGATGTCTGCACACGTTCCCGTCCCTGGGTCAATTTGACCCCAATTAGTTAATATCCGAAAACAGCATGCAAACATAAAATTTATCCTATTATTTCTTAATCAAATCCATTGAAGTTAGTTTTCTGTATTGCTACTGTCACTATTATTATTATTAGTAGCAAATTTTGTATACAGGGTGTCTACTGAGGAAGTGCAAGTATTTTGGGAGGTGATAGGGGATGCCTTCTAAGCCAAAACGTATATGTGAACATAAGGTCCATTCCCCTTGGTTTCAAAAAATGGGGGTACATTTTTTACCCAAGAAACTTGCTGCGTTCCGGTTAAGTGCGCATTGGATACCCTGTAAACGGTGTAAAAACGCAAATCGTAACCCATTCGAAAAGGAATGACGTAGGCTTTTCGACGGTGCACAGATTATTGCAAGTTAGATGAAAGGAGGGACGTAACAAAGAGAAATATACAAAACAATCCATCGAAAATTCCCTTTTTTTGAACAATTATCGCCTGTTATGGGGTGGAAATACTGTCATTAGGGTAACTAATGCCGATTAATTTCCAATGTTTTCTATATTTTCATGTTCGTATGTACCTGTAATGATATGTACATGACAATGTTCTAGTACATTAATTATTCTTGCCTATACAGTAGTGTTACAGTAGAGCACAGTTATCCTTGTAATTACAGTAGAGTTACATTATGACGTTCTTCTTCACTTCTGTGCACGCCAACAACGTGAATCTTTACCACCATCCACGGCATAGTGTGTGGTATACGCTCAGTTGTGTTGGTTGCCTTAGTCTTAGAAGGAAAATTTCGAGATATTTTTATTTTTCCCTCTGTTACTTCTCTACTTTGGTCTCACGTGCAATAATCTGTGCACCGTCGAAAAGCTTGCTTCATTACCTTTCGAATGGGGTATGATTTCCGTCTTTACATAATCTTCAGGGTGTGTTATACGCACATAACCGGAAAGCAGCAGGTTTCATGGGCAGAAAAGGTACCCCCTATCTCGGAAACCAGGTAGAATGGGTCATATGCTCACCTATACCTCCCATATCAACTAGCAAAATATTTGCACTTCCTCACCGGACAGCCTGTATATGTTTTAATTACTTATATATAGCACATTAACTTTTTCATTTATTTTTATTTTTACGCCTTTGATGATCTGAGGATCAGGCCAAGATTGATTTTTTATTGACAACAAATTACTTTAAATTTTAAAATACATTTAAATTTAAGGAAAGTTCCACTTAATGTTAAGTACAAACACGAAACAATTATTGTCCCAAGTTAGTAGATACATTCAAAATTATTGAAAGTTTAAATTTATGTTCCCAATCGAAATGTCTAAAAGAAAA
>JAGDQP010032014.1:0-21567 GCA_022664845.1 Lepisma saccharinum
TGCGTGTCCCACCAAGTTTTACTCGTCACAAACGTTAGCACTGCCAGGAGCATGTTATACAGGCAGAATGTGGAAGTTTCCCCGTTCGGACGCAGCGCTCTGGAGTATGAGGGAATATCTGCATCATGTGGCGCAGTGCCCTGCAGATTCTGGTTGTGATAAAAAGACGCAGTTCCTCCAAACTCCTCAAGTTCGATGCGCGGCCTGCCGTGGGATTCTTGGCGCAGCGACGCGAGCGAATCGAGGGGAGTATCAACACGCACGGCAGTGCATGCAGCCGAGTTCCGTGTGTCACAAAACGTCAGCATGCTATACAGGAATAAGAGTTTATTGCGAAATCAGCGATTTTGAGGTTCTGTAAGAAAAAAGACGTTAAAAATTGGAAAATGAAATTTCGAAGTATGACGGTATATCATCACTAGTAGATTACAAAATATCTGCAAAGACATCATTTTGAATCCAAAATGGCTGACTTCATAATCCATTTTCCAGACTGTTTGAACTAGAGATACCAAATTTGGCATAAAGGTGTATTAACAAGTGTAGTTTAGGAATAATTTACATTTTTGAAAAAGTTGTTAACTTGGATCAAAATGGCCGCACAAAAACTTTTCCACACCATTCGAGCTATAGAAACGAAATTTGGTATGAAGGTGTACCATCACAAGTAGGTAACGGCAATGTAAGAAAACTTTTTAAAAATCGCTTTCTTTTATTCAACATAGCCGCCCAAATACCATTTTCCAAACCACTGAAGCTAGAAAAACGAGATTTGGTATGAAGGTGTACCATCACGAAAATGTTTCAATAAATGGATCAAACCACCGCTATGATTGTGCAGCCCCCGAGGGGATATGGGAAAAGGTCTGCACAGCATGGGGCGCTGCCCCCAGAAAGTCTGATTACAATAAAGGGGGCGTAGCCCTAAAAATTTGAAGTTGGGGCGCACATGGAATTCTGGGGCAGCACACCCATCGAGGCGAACCCAGTATATATACGACTTGGTCGCGACCTACAAAAAGCTGTGAAATCCGAACAAAAACACCAGAGGTGCAAAAAGTGGAACAAAGTTCTTTAGCCCTAAAAAGGTGTGAAATGGGAGACGGATGAGCCAAGTTCCTTGGTGACAGCATGTAAGAGGAACAAAGGAACTTGGCGCGAGCTGGCAACAGCCTTAGGGTTGGTGGCGGTGGGCGTAGCGGGTTTTAGGATCCCCACCACCCTTATAGCTTGAGGAGCATGAACCTTGCCACCTCGCGCGAAGTTCCTTTGTTCCTGTTACATGCTGTCACCAAGGAACTTGGCTCATCCGTCTTCCATTTCACACCTTTTTAGGGCTAAAGAACTTGGCTCCACTTTTTGCACCTCTGGTGTTTTTGTTCGGATTTCCAATATACATTATACACTTTAAATGAATCTGTTTTTTTTTTTACAATTATTTTAAATTGCCACGTATTGTTGTACAAATTCAAATTTACAAATATCACAACCGTGACGTTGGAGGGAATGTATTGCTAACGTAGATACCCGTGTAAATGTTCGGGTAGAGAATAATAGTCAAAATCAAGTCTGTATAAAAAGTGAAGTTATCGAAGAAGACGTCTGGTGATTTTCATCGGTCTTCGTTAACAAGTTAATGAACCGTTAAGAAATTTTAAAAAAAATTTTCTCCCTATATAAATTTGTCATCGATCTTCATTTCTTCACATTATGTCAATAAACAAGGATCCGTTAAATTCTTAACGAAGACCAGCAAAACCGCAAAACCTGCTTATCGATTTATTTGTACATAAACACAGATATCTTAAACGTTTTCTTTTGTCATCCGATAAAGCAAGATCTAATTTAACTACATACGTCATTTTGGTTGAAAATTACAGTATTTTCTATTAAATGTCGTTAATCGTGACGAGACACTTACACCACTATCATTTTCAGCCCTCGCCACCATTTGTGAAGTAGATAAATGTGGAATATCATTTTTGTTAACTAGTTAAAGTTTAGTGAAACAAGAAAAACATTTTGAGCATCATAAAGTTATACTAGTAAGTTTTATTGTTACATTGAATTTTCCTACTTAGTGAAAAATTAAACAAATATGCAGCAATTTTAAATCCATCCAATTTGCTAAAGGTAGACAAGAATGGAGTATCTGCTGCTATGAACTATTGAAAGATAATTTGAGCCGATAATGTTACGTTATTGATTCAAAACTTTAAAGTATGTTATTAATAAACCAATACAGCTGTGAAAGATATTAATAAGACAAATTAGTATCACATCTGAAAATTGAGGATCAACAAATAGCAAAATATTGTCCAATGAGAATTTCGTAGTAGCAAATGTGTTAAAAAAAAATTAAAAACATAAACCCAGTCTGGATACTCCGCACACTCGTCGTGTCTTCATTCTTGACATATCGCACTGGGCCTACTGTTCGCCTTTATTTATAATATTCAGAAAACAGATCATCACAAAAGATGAGATATACATCTTTAGAGCTAGGTGCCTGATTGTTGTGATGAAATAAATCATGGTCATATGCAAGGGCGTAACTACTGTGGCGCAAAACTACGCAATGCAGGGAGGAGGACTTTCACTATAACCTCTTAATGGGCCGAATCGACCTCTGACCTTCAATATTCTCTTGCGGGGAGGCCCATAAAATGTAGTTACGCCTCTGGTCAGATGAATTATTTTTAAAGCTGTATGAGCTTCCATCAATATCAGAATTATCTTGTGTCCTAGGTCTTCTTTGTGATGATGGAATTCCCTTAATTCTACATTTTTGATTCGGTCTTCTTGGGAGCTTCACATTATCATGAACTGGTTATTGGTTGAATTTATGCGACCTTCAGAGAATTTTTGCATAGGGAGGAGGTAAGCACAAGTGCTTTCCCTTGTTTCATTCCGCGATTTGGAACTTTTTTTAAGCAACTAAATACTACTCCGTATATATCACCACTTCGGTCTCCCATATTTGTTCCCCTGCCATGTTTGATTTCAAGTGCTCACAACGGCCGTTATTCTTAAACAAAAACGTTAACACCTCCACGTATAGAAACCTCAAGATGGACATATTTCAGCAAACTAGTAACATATCAATACTTTCAAATGAAGTATACATATAAGCGACTAGCAACAAACCTTCCAAAAATTTCTGAAACTCGGAAACTAGTTTTCTTCTGTGTACACGAAAAATACGTTCAGCTACTACTAAGGCAGTCTTACAACTAATGGCGCGTACCAGGAGTGGTTTATCAATCCACAGTTACTGCGGTATTACACATTTGCCGTCTACTACTCTATTTATCTCCTTTACTCTATTTCTGTAAATCAAGCACCCTGGTGAGTTTCTTTCTCGTTACTTTAACTAATACATCACAACGTGACCAACTAGCTAGCAACTGTTCAATATAATGGTAAAGAGTTTCTTTGATTCTCACACAAAAGCTCCTGAATCTTATTATTTGACACTTTGAAGTATTGAAATGCTAATTACCACCCTAACTCTAACTCTTAAATTTCTTGAAAGTCCATTGACAGTTTCCTGTAAAAATCCTCAAAGAAAGACATGTCGACATTCATGGAACTTTGGGTTTTAAGTGTATAAGTTGATACTTTTTAAGATGTGCTAAGCTTCATTGTAAGAATTAATTGGTTCGATTGAAATTAATTCGTTTCTTGTCAGTGAGTTATGTACATTTCAAGAACATGAATTATATTTCGAATTCGACAACAATTGAAATAACAAGAATTATAAAATATAAGCTATAACAATGAGACTTTACCAGGCCCGTACTGGCCTATCGGGCAATCGGGCAAATGCCCGGTGCGCCCCCACCAGAAAGGAAAAAAAGAAAATGTGAAAGCACGGTGGTAAGATACCTCTTACGCCCCCACCGGTCGCAGAATCAGCTCAAAAGAGGGTGGCGGAACGAGGCATTGGGTGGGAGCAGGCCCAAAGCAGCCTCCCTAAACATTTTCTACGCCTCTATTAGGTTCTGGATCCAGTTAATTGTTGCACAAAACGCAAATATGCTTCCAAAATATCAAGTATTGTTTCGCCGTGCTTATATGGAGAACTCTAGAAACACCCCGATAATGCCGCAGGTTCAGTACTTTCTGTTGGTCACGACATCAGCGCCATTGGTAGGTCTATCTTATTTAAAGGTCTTTGGTGTATATACCCTTGACTTCGAGTGAGAGAATGGAGGACTAAAGGCTTGATGCCATATCCGGTTGGCAATCATAGCAGAGGCGGGGATCAAGTCTAAACAACAGAACAGTCAAGTAAGTTTGATGGTAGGAACGTAGACAGTAAGTTGTGGAAGTAATGGCTGTTAATTTCTTTTTCTTTTTCTGGTTTTCATCCTTTGGAAACATAAAAAAGAGACATACAGATGCTTATCAGAATAATGGAAACACCTGTAGTTAGCAACACGTCAGATGTATGAGTTGGCAGTGGTGTCGTGGCGACCGCAGTGCCGGAGTGCTGGTGGTGGTGTGTTAGGTCGGTCTCCATACTACGTCAGGCGTCGTGGAACAGGAGTGTACAGTGGCTGCAGCAGACGGAGGTAGTGTAAAATGGGAGACCTCTCAGAGTTTCAAAGAGGGGAAATTGTTGGTGCGCGGTTATGTGGAGTGAGTGTGACAGCAGTGGCTAGTGTGTTAGGTGTGTCGCCAGGGACAGTGTCGAAGGTGATGACGGCCTACACAACACACGGGAAAACCACATCGGGGAAGCAGAACAGTGGGCGGAAGAAAAGCATCAGTGATAGGGCACGCCGGGTATTAAAGCGCATTGTCACGCGGAACCGTCGTGCCACTGCGGCGCAAGTGACGGAGGAACTCAATCAGCACCTCCCCCAACCTGTTTCGATAATCCAAGTCCGCCGCGAATTCCATGACATGAACTTACGGGGTCGTGTTGCACGGGCCAAACCTCTCATCAGGGACCAGAACGCTTTAGCACGCCGCAAATGGTGCGGCGACCATGCAACTTGGACCGTTGACGACTGGAAACGTGTGGTATGGTCGGATGAGTCACCATTCACCCTATTCCAAACCACGGGCCGTGTTTATGTGCGGAGAACGCCCAAAGAAGCGTATGATCTGCAGTGTCTCCGCCCAACTGTGAAACATGGCGGCGGCACGGTGACGCTGTGGGCCGCAATATCATGGTTTTCATTGGGTCCTGTGGTCACACTTCGCGGACGCATCACTGCCAACGATTTTGTCGCAATTTTAGAAGATCACTTACATCCTATGGTCCGGATGTTGTTCCCGGACAATGACGGCATATTCCAGGATGATAATGCACCTATTCACACAGCTGGAGTTGTTGCAGCGTGGTTTGAGCAACATCGGGATGAAGTTCAACACCTCCCCTGGCCCGCCCAATCCCCAGATCTCAACATAATTGAACATCTGTGGTCCATCTTGGAAACACGACTCCGGCGACGATTTCCACCTCCATCCTCTCTCAAAGAACTGGCCGATGCCCTGCACGAGGAATGGTGTAATATTCCACTTGCTACCATTCACGACCTCTATGCCTCCATCCCACGTCGCATCAAGGCTGTTCTGAAGGCGAAAGGTGGCCCGACACCATATTAATCTGGTAAGTTGCACTTTCGTTCAGGTGTTTCCATTATTCTGATAAGCATCTGTATCTCTCTCTCATTGTAATGTTTGCAATCTGGTACGAAGCACATACCCATGATGAATTATTATTATCGAAGAAACTATATAAACCAACCACTGTTGTTTAGACTTGAACATGGCGGGTTATCATGACAACCAACCGGATCTGACGGAAGACTTTTGTGGTCTATTGGACTCCGAAAAAGAGGATAGAAGTGTGTTGGAGGGATTCGACGATTAGACGTGCAACTGAGAACATCTAGTGCTATGTGGTGCTACGTGTCGAGAAGAGTTAAATTGTGACAGACTTTTTAAGTGCACATCAGACATTTTGACACACACACTTACATACATATAACACACACTTACACTATACATTCCCTTACACGTACTGTCCATCGTTTCCTGTTGCAGTTTTCTCTTTTTAACTTCACATTGCATCCCGTATACGTCTTGTCCCCATTTTCTCACACCTCTTTATAGAGGTGGCGAGCCTATGAATCACGTATAATACTTTTATCACCATTAATTCTATACTTTTTGACTTTTTACTCAATTCATATTTATAACTTTTTCACGATTATTTTAATTCTTTATTATATCCTCACATATATACGTTTTAACAGGCCAATAGTCTCAACTGGCTGAGGCCATATTCGCTCCAAGGAGCGTTTTAGAATAGAATAGAAGTATGTTGTGTGAGCGGACTCTGAACAAAGTGGTTGGTAGTGCAATAAGTAGCGCCTAGAGACAAAGTGGGTTAGTTTTCTGAGTTTTTAAAAGCTTTTTATCTTATAAAAAATTGTTGACTTAAGTTTAAGTTGTTTCTTGTGTCTATGAAATAAGATGCTTTCGCATTTTTTTAAAAAGCAATGTGAGGGGAGGCTGAGGCCTCCATGGCGTTGTTAGGCTTAATTAGGCCTATATATCATATATGGCCTCTTCGAGAGATTGCTTTACGTCGACTTTGGGTTATAATTTACATTTTAAGCGTATGTTTATTTTATCGGAATTTTCCAAGTACTTAAAGGAGGTTTCTGTCGTGTATATTGTTCCTGACTTAAGCTTACATGGACTAACATAAAGCAGGTAGGTGATGTGGAATTCGCATGTCATTGTTTGTTTTGAGCTTCTAGTGCCCAGCTCCCTGCTGTTAAAGTGTAATTTATCGATTTGGGATTATATTCAACGCTCTCGCATGAATTTCTTCTATTGTTTTGGTTGTAAAACATTTTTTCTAGAATTCGAAACTTCTGGAAATTATTGTACAAGGGTACATCATGCCTCGCAACCATAAGGATATATGGAGATAGGTAAAATGGTAGTATTCTTGTGAAAATTAATTATTAAATAATATATTCTGTTTTAAACGCTCAAGTATTTGCGAAAATAAATTTTTAATCATCGAAAGAAAATTATAAATAAATATATTTGGAAAATTTGTTAATTTGTCAGTTTTCAGATGTAAACAACAGTGAGCAGAGTAGTGAACAGCGTTCATCTTCTCTGGATATTCTCGTTATTGTTTTAGGTATTTACCTACACAGTTTGCGAATTTTATGCCAATAATATTAATTTAAAAATATATATTCTTACGAAAAGGCAATAAGAAAATTCATAAATTTCACGAAATATTTATTTGTCCATAAAAAGTTACAATCTGCGATTTGTGAAGGTAAGTCTATGTCCTGGAGGAGAGAAACCATATGCTTGTTGTAAATGTATAAAAAAAAAAAGCTTTGACCAAGTGGGGGTGAAAAGTGCCCGTGCTACAAAAAATATTTTAAAACTACCATAATAATGTACATTCTAATAAAACTAAATTTAAGTTTAGACTAACAGAAGAAAATACAAAAAAAAAAAAAAAAAAAATATTTAAAAAAGTATTTATTCACAGCAAAGAGAAAACGAAACCGCGGGCAAATTTGACCCCCCCCCCCTTGTCTTCCAAGGGTTAAGGGAAATATACCTTTTCCGTATACCCAACGCTAACCTTCGGCCGCACTTTGTCCCCTCTACCCATAAAAATAAAGATATAATTACAGCAGTTACTTTATTTGGGAAGCTGAAATTATGTTCTTTTTTTTCGTGATTCATATAAAAGAGCCAATGAATGAAAAGTTGCTTTGGAGAATCTGTTCGGAAGCGCGAAATTAATACACCCTACTGCAATCGGCGATACAAGGTTCCTTAGTAAAGAAGCAGCTCTAACCAAAATCTTTGGAAACTTCACTGAATGGACTAATGAAGAAGGTGTTAATGCTCGAAAACAATCTGCAGATAAATGTGTCCTCGTAGAACTTATCATGGTTCTTGATACCATCAGCCACTCATCGCACTCCAACGCCGTTACTAGATTTGATGCTGCGAATATTTTGCAGTATTTCGTCAGTTACGAGAATGTTGCTACAGCGTTCATTCATCTGCGGGTGTTTTCGATTATGTCAAATGCGTCAACTTTATTGCAAAGTTAGAATTTGCATTATATCAAAGTCTGGAATATGATTAACTCTGTCACACAGAAACTGAAAGAGACTGGCAGAGACTTCACAGCGGTTCTTAGTGCATCAGCCAATTTTATTGAATCTGTTAACAAGCGGTTTGAGGGGCTTAATTCCAGTGCGAAAGTAAACAGTGAGTTTACAGACAAACGAATTTTAATGGCGAAAATTCTACCTGGTGAAAAGGTAAGAGACGAATCAACACAACTTGGAACTGGGGCTGATCGCTTCAGAATAAACGTGTTCAACACAATCATGGATAATGCCAGTACAAATATTGAGACCCGTTTCGCAGCACACAATGAACTTGATGCTGACTTGTCCTGTTTAGATCCAGTCAATTTTGAAGACTTGCAGATGGAATACTGGATAAAGTCACTGAACTTTTCCAAACGGATATCTCTACAGTAAGAGAGCAACTCTTCAGGTTTTCCAACCAGTGGGAACACATAAGTACAAGTCTGTTGGACGATGTAACTTACGCATATAAAGGTAATCAAGCACTCCAAGAAGATGATGAGATTGATGATCTCTTTGAGGTAGATTCTGGGGTACCAGATTCAGAACAAGAGAAAGTTTAAAGAGATCGAACATGTGACAAGAAGAAATTCTGTATCAAATGTTTTTATTGTGCTTTTCTTGTCCTCTTGCTGTACAGGCTGTTTGATGTACAATTTGACACTGTTCAGAGTGTAAAAAATCATTTTTTACCATTCCTGTTACACAAGTTTGTTGCGAAAGGGCGTTTTCAAAACCAAGGATAATAAAGAACCGTTTGAGGAGTTTATTGAGTCAGGTCCATTCAGGTCTTTCTAATGAGTTTCGAGAGAGAGCTCACCAGTAAAGTCGAACCAGAAAAAGTGATAGACTATTTGTGTTCTACATTTAAATATCTAGATTGCTAGATATCTGTGACTATTCCCTCTGTTAAGAAGGAATATATTTAGAAGCCTGCTGTCTTTTGCTTGTCATTTTGTATTCTACCAGGTAATTGCAAATGTTGAAATATATAAGTTTTGTAATATTTGAGTTATAATTTAATATGTAATAAAATTATCAGTTGTGTATAAGTTGGTATCAGTTCTCTATAAGATGTGTATTGCGTGTTTGTTATGTGATAATGTAGAAAATATAATTTCTGAGGTGTTTGCCTTACTCTAATCTGTAAGTATGAAAATATCCATAAGTTTTTCTGAATCCATACATTGTTTGCTAAAAATTTGTACTGTAGGCCTATGTAATGTGTATTTTTTTTTAATGTCTGATAAACATTTTTCGAATTTATTAATTTTTTAAAGAATAGTAAAAGTAGAGGATAGTTAAAGTTAGTTGAAGTCAGACAATGCTCTCAAAACATTTGTTATTGACGAAAATTATGCCTTTTTAAATATCTTTCTGGTGGTACGCCCCCTTCAATGCAATTTGCCCGATTACAATTTTGGAGCCAGTACGGGCCTGGACTTTACGATAGTTTCTTCCATCACCAAAGAAATCAGAGCACGCTCTAAAACTTAACTAATTGGATGCAGTATTTGTATTGTCGCTAGATAGTAAGCATTTGGTGAATAAAAAGAATACCAAGCATTCAAGCCCATGGACCTTCATCGCTGTGTAAGTAGGATTTAATATGTAAATATAAGTTTTTCACAAATATTGGTCAGCTGCTGTCCTCATATGTAAATAACAGACGAATTACAGCTACAGTGTGTTCTGTGGGTTACTTGTGGGTTCTCAAGTCTTCTCTCAATCTGGTCATTGAGCAACTTCCTCCCAAGTTGTTTCAGAAATAAGCGACGTCTGTAGCACTTACCAAATTCTCAATCTGGGAATTTCAAAATCCTAATTATGGATGCAGCTACCGCTGCACAGTCCAGCATGTGGAACCATAAGACCATAGGCGTATCTTTCGCTTACATGAATACAACCTGCATAAATTGTCAAGGTTGTCTACACCGGATTTTGTGTCATTGTAATGAATAATAATCTAGATTTATTTTTTCTCTTCATTTATCGCTTTGTCGTGATGTATGGGAAGAGAGCAAAAGAACTGCCTTTCCTTTCTTAGGAACATAACTAACCAGAGTCAGTTTACGATCGAAACGAAAGATTGAAGATTTATCTCTACCTTTGGAGACCTTTCAGTAGCTTGGAACTTCTTTTCGATTATGCCGAATTGTTCCAACCACTGTAGTTTTTGTAGCTAATAGATCTTCAACTAGCTCAGCTCTGGTGAAGAAGTTATCCATAGTGACATTCTAGGCGTCCTAGGCCCATGACTTTCAGAGCCCCGGCCCTGGTGACGTTGCTTCCTTCGTTTTTCAAGGAAACACCAAATGCTTTACAATATCCAAAGTACTAACGCCATCTATGTACAAATTCCGGTTTCATATTTACACGCCTAGTACGTTCAACTTTCAAAGCGGTTACCTTAGTAGCTGTGAGGACTAGGGCGCTGGTCCGTCGTACATAAAATTGTGGGTTTAGAATTCTGCCTGGGGCATGAATGTTTGTAAATTTTTACAGCACTGTATTCATACTGTGGAGACGGGCCAAAGTGATAATTACCAAATTGGCCCATGTGAAATAGAATTTATCAAAATTGTAACGTATATCCGTCACAAAAAAAAGGGGTAAGCAAAAGTGTGCAGAGACTTCTTGTTTTAGGATTTTTGGTAGTCGTTCATTAATATTGTTACTTTGGAAATTAAAATTATGCAAGATGTCATGGTAATCAACTTCAATGTTACCCCTGCAAAAAAAAGGGGGGGTAATGCTTCATATGACACCATTTGCAAGAGAAAGCTAAGTGACTGCGTGTGTATTGGGACAGATATCTATTTAGTAGTCCGATACAGGGCAGCAATGTACACTAGCAGAAAGTTATGATAATCTAAAATGCTAACAAGGATGTTGTACATATTTGCAAGCTCAGATTGTGTTTGAATAATATTTGTAAACGTTCTTTATGAACTATAATGCCTGATTAATCATTTATGTGTCTTACAATGATTCAAAGTGCAGTCGTTGCAGATAGTGAACGGAACTTATAGTAATGGCAAAGCTGGGTGCTTCAAGCCAGAAGTAATAAGTATAATCCCCTGAATGTAATTAAGTTGATTTTTGGCACGTTTTAGATAGTCTCTGTAGGTCGCGGAAAAGCACCTGTGCGGCGAACTGTGTAAACTCGAGAGCAGTCGACGTCGAATTGGCTGTAGCCCCACTATTGGCCAATCTGTGGATTGGGGCACGTCATTCATCAATCTCACTGCTCGAGGAGTGGAGTTCTAAACATTTTGACTGCTACCAAGATTTCGCTGTCGGGATAGCCAGATATGCTCAGCGTGCATTGCAAGCTATGTTAGAATTAATGCATTGTGTATGAGTCTGATGCCAAAGTAATTTGAGGATTACCTGTCGAGAATCAGCAAAGTAGAAGTGACTTCAGGTTCTGAGAGTCCGTCGTAATTCTCGTCACAGTTTCTTGAGGAGACGGCTGTACGGACGAAGATGTTCCACGGAGTTGAGTTACTAAGCACTTAGCTACTCCACGTCTCATTTCCTTCTCTACAGCAACATTACTGCCTGATTACTCTCAAAGAAAGGAAGACACATGCTTTAAGGTTCATCCGAGTAGTGAATAATTAAGGATTTTGCTCGTATAAAAATAAAGTCGTAATATGAACTAAACAAGCACAAGTCGTCGAACACGTTAGATTGTCTTTGCGTCGCTATCAAGTATAAAAACTTTCTTCATGTTTTCAGAAAAATAATTTTTGATGAAGTCTAAACTTTATGTAAGTGCATCGAGTAGTACCTCAGTAAAGTATTGACTGAAAGGATCCTTTCCCATAAGTAGGGGTAATACAGTCTATGTCCTGTGTACTATATTGAGTGAATAAGTGGTCAATATATAACGATATTGCTTACCCTCGCTACTTAGATACTCTTTGGTGAAGCTTCGAAAAGTTATTTTTTTTTAAACGAACACTTTTAAGATAATTCATACAGAAAATAAAAATATAAAACAGCTCATTATTTTAAGAAATACACCCCCTTTAGTGGCAAGGTGCGAAAGCAAAGTTGTGGGTAAGATTTGAGACAAATATCCAATTAGTTGAGTGTGCATGGGAGAAAAGCCTTGTTAACACAAGCACACAGGTAAAAGCCATTGAAGTACACACAGAGGGATAAACCTGTCGTGAGATCTCTGTCAACGTGTGAGAACTTTGTTGCGCGAAACATAGATGGAACGATCAAGATACTCACTCTGTCCGTGCACATGACTAATGAACATACTGCTAACACATTAAAGTAGGTACGTTGAATCATTTTAAAAGAGATAACTTCGTTCCTTATAACATTTCAAGTTTTAGTTTTCAACTTTTCTATAACATTTTTGATAGTTTGTTCATTATATCAGTTATAACTGTTCTTTTTTTATTTCTTGTATCTGAATATAAATGTTAACGCTAATCATAATCAAGGAAGTTGTTTTGCAGAGCGTTTATATGCATAAGTTATGTGGCGTTCGCAATAAAATGAGTCATCCTAATTTTTAGTAGTGAAGTTCCTTATCCTGGTAGACTCCAAGCATATATTAAAGTGGAATTATATAATGAACCTTATACGATTTCTGTGAAGTAACCTTGTGTAGGATGTTACCTTAACCTGAAGACCCAAAACCAAGGATTCTGGATATCGTACTTCGGCATCGACCTAACGGTCATACGGCCACGTGTAACCTCTGTAATATGGAACCACGAGGTTAGTGCGCGAACCCTAAAACGCCATAAAATCAACTTTAAAAGCATGTATCATATAAATTGTTATCAATACGTAGTTTTGAGTTAACAGTAAATGATATGAGTTTTCATTTATTTATGGTCTTTTGGCACCTATGGCTCTGGCAGGGGTATGGTAGGATAAAGGATGGAGGAAGGAGTCTTCCAGAGCCTACTTTTGAAGGCACAATCCCGGCATTTATCTGGTGTGAGGGAAAACCCTGCAAATGCATGTCTTTCTGCTTCTTCTTCTTCTTCTACTACTACTACTAATAATAATAAGCTAAGGAATGGTTTCATTGTAGATAAAACCAAAGCACCCTCGTATAAATTCAAATTATCATAACAGCTGACCCATACACATGACACTACCCTGCAAGCTAACTTGAAGTTAAGAGTACTTGAGACACTCAGAAACAGAAATTGACAAGTCAAGGTTTGAGAGAAATCCTGTCAAATGCATTAGAGATATCCAAAGCATAGTTTTATATTGGCACTAAATATTAAACGAATCAGAATACGTTAAATTAATCGAATCATAGGCCTCTCGTTGGGAAGGGAGTGCAAGTTTCGGATCAAATGTTATTAAATCCACATTTTGGTCCAAATATTATGGACCAAAATGTCCATAATGAGTCTGCAAGTCTGCTGAATGAGCTGAGCTGCTGTCGTTCTGCTAGCAAATCCCCCCATAGAGGGTATTTGTTTCCACTACCAGCAATAAATATTGGAAAATAATATTATAAAAGCCAACTTTGCCTGCACAGTTTTGATGTGTACGACTTGACTTCAAGTGATGCAACTATATTTTTGAACTCAGAATCATTTTGTGGCAAAACACCAAATGAAGTTACGATTTGTATGAAATGGTATATTGCTAACAAGATGTCTCAGTAAGTTATTTAATTACATGTTTTTATGGATAATTGTGCAGCACAAGGAAAGAACAGATATAAGTTTACATATTGGTTGTATTTTGTACAAGTTCATTTTCAGAGCGCTCATTTGAACTTTCATTAGCCAGGACATTCTTTGATGTCAATCGACAGAATTTTCGGCCATATTAAAAAGAAGAAACAGCCAAAAGATAAAGTCTCGTCCCTTCCACATAAGTTCAATTCATAAAGGAAACTCTATACAAGCACCGGGTATGGTTATTGTCAAACGACCACTTACAAATAATGGCAAACATGATGGCACTCCACTTCTTGATGTCTTCGACTTCAAAGCTGCCTTTAACCACCTTTTGATACGAAGTATTCCTGATTTTGCTCTAATCCATGTTGTATGCATAGGCGATGACTTGAAGAGAATATGGGAGGGAGAAAAACTTTGAACAGATGAATGCTGTTTTATCTTAATATTTCCTGAATAACTATATGGTCACGTCGCTGTAGTTATTGAGTAAGGCAAGAGTATTGAGTTGGCTCTGAGTCGTGGTTGATTCCAGGCACGTCTTCAGCCTCCAGAGGCAGGAAAATGATCTCTTCTGTGCAATTGTACAGACTGATACTGGAATTATCATCATTAATCGAATGAGCTTTACAAAATCTGGTAGCATTTTCTTATAAAGACAATTTGTCTTACCCAGGAATCTATGTAAAACCACACTATCCCTGTCAAGCTCATCTTTATAGAAGTAAGCAAGTTCATCACTGATGTTGCTTCCCTCAGTAACAAACTGTTCAGCATTTATCATGAATTTATGAACTTTCGATTGAAGTCTAGTAGATATGCATTCCACGCATGTATCAATTTACTTCATAAATAATTTTCTAACAAAACTCCTTTTAAGACTTGAATGGAGGAGTATTGCGGTCCTTGCTACCATTGTCTGGAAATCCATCTATTGCGTTGTAGTTGTGGCTTTAACAAGCTGAGGTTTTCTACTTTAAAAGTTATTTACTCCCAATAAAAATTATGTTTTTTTAGCAATGATTGCGTATGTCGTCTCTACTCGCACGGAAAGTCTTCTTACAAAGGAACTACGTCAGCCGGTCAGCCAAACATGCAATCTTTTTTCTCACTAGGTTCTCACCTGCAATGCGCGAAAAAACCCATAGACCCAAACGTTTTGAAAATTTTGAATATAACTTTTTAGAAATATCTATTTGTGCCTATTTCTGCATGGTAAAGCATAAGTTTGAAGACACTTGTCGCGTTAAAACCACTGCGGGAATCTGGCCCAACCATTAAGCAATGACAGTAGGTGAAGGGCTGAATCTGTCGGCGCCATGAGCATCATGGTCGCCAACTTCAAAACCACCATCTTGGATTCAGCTCGAGAATTTCAATTATGAAGGGAGTCATGTGACATCATTTTAGGCTAGCTTGTTCTCAGAAATTCAAATGACATTTGTCACCTACGTTTATTTGTTTAAGAGATAGAATTTTAAAATTTGGAATTTGGCGTCCTACAACATGTGCTAACTTTAGTGGCAATTTTGAAGGGTATACAAAATCAATCTTTTTTTATTATTATTCTCATGGGCCTTGCATAACATCGGGTTCAACGGCGGCGCAGGCATGCTGAATCCGTTGATGGAGATGGCGTAGGTCGTTGATTGTATACACCACGTCTTTTAGATTCGGTCATACTTCATAGATGCAAAGCGGGACGAGCGGGCCATGCGATGGACTATCGTCGAGCGAGCCAACATCAGAAAATTTTAGGCACAACCTAAAGTAAAAGATTATTTAACTACTGTCCACACAACATATAGAAAATAGGTAGGATTTGCTAATTCCTCACACTGATCCTTCAGGTTTTACTTGCGAAATTCATTCTACACGGACAATATCACAGAAGGGAGAGCGAAGTACTTCAGCACATGTTCATAGTGTTAACATACCAACGCACTCGTAAACCATTCAACCTAAAACATCATCAGATGGAGTTTTGCATGCTCCATGTTTCGTTTGCTTACAAGAGAATAAGAATGGATTTGGTTATGTAATGTTGTTGTCAATTCATTAAGAGGTCTGCCAGATAAAATACTTATTTGTAGCTTACTTACTTATTTACTTACTCTATGGCTTGCGGAACTCGCAAGTTCATCGCCGCAGTAACAAACGTTCTCCATAGGGTTATATGTAGCACAACTGGTAAACTTACGAAGAAAATTATAGAAGTATGGACTAAAGATTGTTATATCGAGTAAGTGTCACAAAGGGTTCCTTACTTTTTAATTGACAGTTGGTCTGAACAGGGTGAAAGAACTACCAAAGCTAAGAATATTTTGACTTCAATACTGTATAGGATACATATAATTTATTTGCTTTGTGACAATGTTTAATTTCACTTACGCGTACAAAAATATAAACATTTATTATTATATTTATTAAACAATTTATTATATAATCCTATAATACAAACGTAAGTATACTTTTACGTACGGTATTTATAATAACTACAATCATATGTATTTTCAAATGATCAATTTCAAAGCCCCTATCTGCCAAATAAATAAACATAAGTAGCCAATGTCTTCATTTTCCAATTTCTAGGAGCAAGCTAGCCTAAAATGATATGTCACATGATTCCTTTCATATTTGAAATTTTCGAGCCGAATCCAAGATGGCGACCATGATGCTCATGCCACCGACAGATGCTGCCATCTTTGATTACCCAAAGGTTGGATCATATTCAGTGGCGTCGTCTCTCAGCGTTTACAAGATCACGTGAACTGCCAACTATTTTAGAAGTTGAATTATTATAATTATTATTATGGTCTCAGATTATTTACTTATCGAGAGATTAAAAAAAAACAAATTTTAAATTGCTATGGATGCAGTGATAGACATTAATTTCCTTTGTCCAGTTGTAGATACTATTCAATTCGTTTCGCGTTCACACATCTGTTGTGAACGCGTTCCCCCATATATGCTTAAGTGGCGTTAAGCCTAACTTTTAACATTGTGTATAATGGGACTTCGGCGTTCACAAGGACTGCGTGCGTGGAGATAGCAGAAACACAGCAGTGACCACCGTTGCTAACTCTCCTTCTTTCTCAACCCGTTCTGATGCTTAAAATGTAATCAAATGCTCTGGGAAATCAAAGTAATGGTTAATCGACAAATATATTAATCGCTTAAATTTAACATTTTATTGTATTTCTACTACATAAAGGTGTTTAAGTTCCAGTAGCAGTTATTTTTTTTTAAATGAAGAGTTAATGAACTGTTTCGTCAGGTTTGTAATATTGTTTAACCAGTAATCAACCCTTGGTTTCCTAAGTGTGTCATGTGAGAGACTGAAGGGATTTTGGAACTGAATTACACATGTATTTATTTGATCATAAAAGATTTCTTAGTAAAAATAGATAGTATTGTATAAAATGTACTTTTGAATGCATTTCAGTGATCCTTATTTTGATTACTTTCTAAAATATACAAAAAAATAAAACACGCGTTGAGTGTGCAATGGTGGCTGATATGTTTTAATCTCCGTTTGAATATTTGTCCAGCATTGCCAGATTGTGCATTTTTTCTAAGTTAGAAAAGTTTTCCATTGAGCCAATTTCCTATTATTCTAACTGTGCAGCACATTTAAGAAATGTCAACAAAAATATTTTTTCTTGATAACATTATCAAAAACGAGGGACTTCGCTTCATTGCAAAGATAAATTTAAACTCATTTTTCAGAAAATGCCACCACATCTTAAATATCTTTTTTAGTAAAACGAAATCTCCAAACTTTATAACATTCTTTGACGACTTTGACAAAGCAGATACGACCAGAGATTCCTTCGAAGATGATAAGTATGTCAAATTTGTAAATTAATGCGGATACTTTCGACGGTAACAAATATGAAATCTAGAATTTTTCAAATAAAAGATAACCAAAAATGTTTTGCCGTTGTCTTTCGTTGGGAAGGTGGAGTAGGGGAAACGCGCTGGACATTTCAGTATGAACGCAAGCCAGTCCGTTTTGCCATGTTGGAATGCCTTTGAATCACAATCCTTTCAAAATCTGAAATTTTGTACAATTAGATGTAAAGGTTGTAACAAATGATTTCAAAAATTTTAGTTTAAGAAGATAAGAAATCGCTCTTTCAAGATTGGAGAATAAATTACATCCATAGAGCATATTAATCTTAGCTAGAAAGATAACATTTTGTATACATAGTAGGAATGTCTTGATGAAACCCTCTCTATTCCATTGCAAAATTCGCTCTGTGATAGTAGTGGACACATGCGTTACAGGTACAGACTTATTTAAAACACGTTCGCGAACAAATTCAATAAGGTCAAGACGAATTAGATGAAAAGGATGCTGCGGCCAGGGTAGGGGCCAGGGTTATACCCCTCAAAATTCGTACTTTGATGGAAAATTGGTATAAATTTAGTCTTAGTTATATACATTTCATATACATACCAAGTCTGGGTCTCTGAAAGAAACTGGTGGTCCCCCTCCGAAACAAAATTCTGGATACGCACTTGGCTGCAGCACAAGAATCTTCGTACATGGAAGAAAACAGAAATGTTGTTGCCAAAGAAATGTGTAAGAAACACTACTTTAGTTAAACTGATTGGAGTGCTTTCAGTTTTTGAGTCACTTGTTAGCACCTAAGATTTTAGACTGTGATGTATCCTTGTTACCAAAGGACCTGCTTTGACGATGTACTATGAAAAGTTTAGACGTTTCGGATGAAAAAAAAACTTTTATACAAAACTTGAAGAAAGCATTAAGAGAGAAGAATTTCGAAATAGCATTTCGAAACTTTTTTGAAATGGTCTACATGATTCATTTCAAGAGTCACCAAAGCTCCTAAGATCATGGAAAGAGTTCCAATGACTACTTCAGAAGCAGAAAGGTGTTTCTCCACATAAAGTGTATAAGACATTCCTAAGAAATACGATGATGACACAAGATCGTCTCAGGTCTCTTCGTTTGAAAAACACTTGGTAAGGATACAGGACTTAACCAAAGAGTTACAGATAAATTTGCTGCCCAGAACAGAAGAATGGACTTCATATATATATATATATATATGTAGCCTAGTCGGTAGCGCGCTCGACTTCAGTGCGAGCGGTCCCGGGTTCGATTCCCGATGGGGGCTCATAAATTTCGGTGTTGACCCAGCATCGTGAGGACAATTGGGGAGCTGCTGTGAATAAAAGACAGTGGCGATCACAGTGAGAGCTTCGGCCCTCCTCTCCCAACCCGTCTGGTCAGCGTGGGAGCAGTAGACCAACTCCTCCCTTCGGGGAGAGGCCTCATCCACTAGTGGATTGAATATGGCTGTGATTTATATATATATTATATAAGTACGAAGGATACACAGAATCAAAATTTCTTATTATGTTTTTTCCTTTTGCGTATTGAATGTCAAGTGCGACAGTTTATCCATAAATTTTCAATTGTCTTATTCCCTTGGAAACTACACTGAGAAGCATTCGTCGTGCACTGTCGAACCTTTGAACCTGTATCTCTCATTTATTGGTCGAGAGATCCAGAATAGAATCCTGGACAATCCAAAAACGTATGTTTTTTGTTAATGTTTTTTCGCTTAACCGAATCCATAGTGTAATTTAGGTTAGGAAATGTATAGTTCTATTCTCTATTTAGCACAATGAGAAATGAAGAGTACGTGAAAAGAAGAGGATATGTCCAAAATGAATTTGCACTCCTAACAGGTACTAAACAATGACACCTACCGCCAGGAAATTTCCAATCTAAAAGTTACATCTGTTTCTAAAATATCAAATATATAAAAATAAATGGGATAATATGACTTTAAAATGCGTACTAAAAGAAATCATCTTTCTTAGACATCCTTCCTTCTTTCCCTGTATTCTTCAAATCCTTTCAAGCTATCGAACGATATTTCTTGTTTTTAGTTCTGTCCACGTTGCTCTTTGGTTGTGAACTACGGCAACAAAATCCAAAGCCACGAGACGCCACTACAATGTACAAACAGACACAAATCGATATTTTCTAAAATTTCCTATTCAAAATTTCCAGAAAGGTTGGGTCTATGGATGTCAATTTCCTGCATTACAGGTGATCAAATATTACGATGTTGATGTGCTACTGGGGTAATTTACGAAAAATAATAAAACTCTGGATGGAACGAGCAAATGTTCACACTTCAATGTAATTCAAACATTTTTCTTTAATTGACTAGACAGTTATAAATTGAGCAAGTTTTGAGAATTGTGAAATACAGTAGGAGTAAAATAGACAGTCTTTTCTCTGGAATCAAAATTTGCTAGCGTTTGAAATTACAATCAAAATTAGCAAGTACTTGACACAGTCATCCTAATTTACCTTTTCTTGGAACTCGTCTTCATTATCTCCTTCCCAGTGGTTCTTGTTGATCAACGAAAGCTCTTCTGAGCCTAAGAGTTATTTAAAACTCTTTTAGTGGGAACAAATAAGTTAATAGAGGGGTCTGAGCTTAATGGCGTAAATAAATCTGTATTCACTTTCGTCCTGGAACCATTCCGAGTGTGGTGCTCTCTATTAATAACTTACTTTTTTCTCGAGCTTCTTCGCCTAGCTTACTTATCAACATGCACGGCAGTGCATGAGCCAAGTTCTTCACGTCAGAAAACGTCAGCACTGCCAGAAGCATGTTATACAGGAACAAGAGTTTATGGCAAAATCGACGATTTGGGGGCCCCGTAAGAAAAAAGATGTTAAAGATAGCAATATGAGCTTTTGCCATTAAGGAGATATCGTAAATATGTGCAGATGTACAAAATTTCATATTCGTATCTCAAACTATGTTCTAGTTGTGGACACCTGAAATTGCACATTTTAGGCTAACTGACTCACTCACTCACTCACTCACTGACTCACTCATCATATTGTTTAGGGTGTTTGGAGTAAGCTCGAAACATGAAATCTGGTATGAAGGTAGAGGATGATAAGTAGATAAAGGAAAAATTCCGACATTTTGAAAAGGTCGCCATCTTGGATTCAAAATGGCCGCCAAACCTAATATTTCAAAGAATACACAGCCTAAACGACTAAAGATAGAACAGTGAAATTTGGTATGAAACTACATCATTCATAGCAAATTAAGAAAACTTTTTAAAAATTTGAAAAAGACGCCATCTTGGATCCAAAATGGTGGGCTTCATAAATCCATTTTCCAACTGCTTGAGCCAGAGATACGAAATTTGGCATAATGATGTATTATCAAGAGTAGTTTAGGAAAACATAACAACGTTTTAAAAAATACACCATCTTTGATTCAAAATGACAGCTGAAATACCATTTTTCACATCGTTCGAGATAGAGAAATGAAATTTAGTATGACAGTGTATCATCACGAGTATGTCACGAAAATATAAGAAAACGTTAAAAATGTGTCCATCTTTTATCCAAAATGGCCGCCTAAGCCCCACTTTATAACGACTGAAGCTAGAGAAACGAAATTTGGTATGAAGGTGTACCATTACGAGTAGGTTAGAATAAATTCGGCTCGTCTCCCCTACTAGGGTACAGTTCCCAGCTGGAGCCTGATTGCGATAAAGGGGTGCGCCCCAGCGAGGCCATCTTGGAATTCTGGGGGCAGCGCCCCAATGAGGCGAAGCGAGTATATACATTACACAAGTGTAAAAAGCTGCGAAATACGAGCAAAAGCACCAGGGGTGCAAACTGTGCAGTCAACTCCTTCAACCTTAAA